>JBBPBX010023362.1:0-38779 GCA_038048925.1 Garcialebias charrua | reverse complement strand
GATCTTTTTCTTCATTGGGACTGCTTTTGTGATGCTGTGGTAAAAGTGGTAAAAATGGACTTGTCCCAACTTTTTTGGGATTTGTTGAGGCCATGAAATTTTGAAACATCATTTTCCCTTAAAATGATACAATCTCTCAGTTTAAGATTCAAGTTCCTTTATTATCCCCGAGGGGCAATTAGATTTGCAGTCAATAGGTGTGCACAGTTTCATACATACATATGCACTTACACACACATACAACTTTTGATCTGTGATTTGTGTTCTATTCTGAATAAAATATTAGATGTTGGCACCTCCACATCATTGCATTCAGTTTTTAATCACAATTTGTTTAGTGTCCCAACTTTTTTGGAATCCGGTTTGTAGATATTATCCAGTTAAAGACTACGTTTGCCGTTTCTCCCAGCAAAAGCTGCTCTTTTTGCCAGTGTCAAGGCGAAAGTATCTATTTTTGTAGATTGTTTTCATACTACAGTACAATATTCTGGTCTGAAATACAAAAACTGTTTACTGAAAAATATTAAAAAGCACATTGTGTTATCAAAAATGCAAATATTGCTCATCTTTAATAATTCATTCTTTTCTTCAGATGAACTATTTATAATAAATCTAATTATAATCTTAATAGCAAAATATTATATACACAAAATGAAGTGGAATGAAAAAAAAATACCTCATTTAATAATTTTAAAGATCTGACCTAAAAATATACATTGCCTCTACTGAAAGCTTAATTTTAACAATAAGAAACTTCTAAGAACAAAAACTCTTATTCAGAAATTTTATTTTACCCCATAAGCTGATCCATTTGTTTGTTATTCCTTTTCTATTTGTATTATATTTATTTATTTGTTTATTGTTTCAGACCCTCTGATATTTAAACTTGAATTTATTTTTGTATAATTATTGAGATAGTTGCATTTATATTTATTTAAGTGAGGTCTAGTTTGTAGGGTCTGTGATAATCAAAGTCAAAGTCAACTTTATTGTCAGATCTGCAATATGTACTGTACAGGACATACACAGGACCGAAATTGCGTTTCTCTCAGTCCCTCGGTGCAACAGTAAACATCTAAACATTGAAACACTGAAACATATAATAATAGACATAAGCATAAAATAGTAAAACTAACACTGTCCTGAGTTTTTGCATAGTGGTATAAGAGTATGAAAATTTACACCAACTCTAAAACTAAAACTAAAACATTAAACATTTAATGAACATAATACTGTCCTGAGTTTTTGCATACTAGTATAAAAAAAGAGTATAAAAAGTATAACTAAAATAAACTAAAGGTTTCTAGCATTGACATTTGCAAAGTGGCAAAGCAGCGTATGAGTATAATAATAATAATAATAATAATCATCATCATTTTATTTAAAAGCGCCTTTCATGACACCCAAGGACACTTAACAAACCAACACAGTGAATACAGAGCAAACATTATCAGCGACAAATTGAAATATAAAATACATAAAGGATATAAAATGGAAGACAAAAATACATTTAGTAAAGTTAGTGATAAGCTAGTCTAAAGAGATGGGTTTTCAGGGCAGTCTTGAACAGAGAAAGGGAGGTGGTGTTTCGAAGGTCTGGCGGTAGGGCGTTCCAGAGGTGAGGGGCAGAGCAGGTGAAGGCCCTGCTCCCCATGGTGGAGAGGCGGGCAGAGGGTACATGGAGTTGTAGTGAAGAGGAGGACCTGAGAGAGCGTGATGGGATGGAGATTTGTAGGAGGTCAGATAGATAAGGAGGGGCAAGGTTGTGGATAGCTTTGAACGTGAGGAGTAGAATTTTGAAGATGATGCGTGATTTAACCGGGAGCCAGTGGAGCTGCTGCAGGACAGGAGTGATGTGGTTATAGTAGGAGGTTTGAGTGATGACACGGGCAGCTGAGTTCTGGACCATCTGTAACTTGTGGAGAGATTTGTTGGGGAGGCCGTAGAGAAGGGAGTTGCAGTAGTCAATACGGGAAGTCACAAGACTGTGCACCAGGATGGCTGTGGAGCGGGGTGTGAGAGAAGGACGGAGACGGTTAATATTACGGAGGTGGAAATAGGCAGACCGAGTAATATTGTTGATGTGTGAAGTGAAGGAGAGAGTGGTGTCGAGGATGACACCGAGGCTCTTGACCTGAGGGGAGGGGGATAGCAGAGAGTTGTTAAGGGGGACGAGAAGATGTTCTGATTTTGAAATAGAGTTTTTGGTACCGACGAGAATGACTTCTGTTTTGTTGCTGTTTAGTTGAAGGAAATTGTTAGAAAACCAGTGATTTAGCTCGTTGAGACAGTCGGTGAGGATGGAGGGTGGGTGGGTGGAGTTTGGTTTTGATGACAAGTAGAGCTGCGTGTCATCAGCATAGCAGTGGAAATGGATGCCGTGTTTGCGGAAGATGTGGCCTAGAGGAAGGAGGTAAATGATGAAGAGGAGGGGTCCGAGGACAGAGCCTTGGGGGACACCCGTGGAGACAGGGGAAGACTGGGAACGGAAGGATTTAAGCTGAATGAATTGAGTGCGGTCAGAGAGATAGGAGGTGAACCAGTCTAACGGGGTACCTGAGATGCCAATGGAGGTTAGTCTGTTGAGGAGGATAGAATGTGTGATAGTTATGTATCTTTTTTTAATTGTTGTGATTTGATGCTTCTTTGGTTTGGAAGATCTTTGTAATGTTGTATGTATGAAATAAAGTTGAATATTAAAAGTGGTGGCGCAGAGGTTAAGAACGTGAGCTTGTGATCGCAAGATTGCTGGTTCAAGCCCCGGTACCGACAACAACATCAAGAATGTGGGTGGGATAAGTGAAGCAGTCACACCTGTCTCTGCCCCACTCTGGGCCCTTGAGCAAAGTCCTCAACCCCCACCATCTGCTCCCCCGGGCACCCTAGATATCAGCTCTCTGCTCCACACAGAGGGCTGTGGTAGCTCGGTGGTCTGTGGTTGTGTCAGGAGGGGCATCCGGCTTAAAAACAAATGCCAAGTCTTTGTGCGTCTAGTTCGCTGGGGTGACCCCTGATGAAGGGAGAAGCCGAAAGAAGAAAAAATAATAAATAATTGCACAACAATGCACATTAAATCTTTATTTGGGCATGTAATGAGTAAGCGTGAACTTTAAATACCAAATTGTCCAAGTGAGATCATAGAAAGTTGCTACATAACTTCAACTGTTTTCTATGAGTAAAGTAGCTTCTTTAACACTCCATTAAAATTCTTGTGTGTGCAATAAAATCAGATTGCCTGATTTAACTGCAGCATTGCAGGTGGCCAGGAGAGGTCGCTGTAACTGAAGCTTCAAAAAATGATCACATTTTTGAAAATGCTTTTCTTGGTGGTTCGGTATGTCATAAAAGCTTAATTTGCTCATCACTACTAAATATTCTAGGAGGATATTCTTTTAATATTCTTTTTTGTATTGAACGCTTGTTCTGATTCTAGGAGGAGATTCCAAACAAAACAACACGAGTCACGACACCAATTTACGGCAATCTGGATGATTTTCAAAATAAAGAAATACTGCATACCGGGTCCGTTCCATGGTGCTCAATTTACAAAATTACTTATTTTTGTGGACACACACATATGTTATTAAGGTTACTGTCTCTTATTGTTGATGTATGAGCAATTGTGTACTAATAGTTTGAAAGAGTGCTCTGGTTGCTATGACGCCATGAGTTGTCTTATGGTATCATAGCAACAACGTCAACAAACGTTTCAGACGAAGTAAGAGGTAGGACTTTTAACTTAAATCCCGATAGAAGACAGAAGTACGCAAAGTTTTGTTTAATTTAAATTAGTTAAATTTGTAACTTGTAAAAAAGGTGAACGTTTGTTTTCCAAAATGTCTTCCTAATCTGGAAGTGTTCTGATAAGCTTTCCTTGCAAAAAAAGAAGAAGAAAAAAAGAATTACAAACAAATAAAATCAATAATTCTTGCATTAGCTGGTAATTTTGAGAGATTGAAATAGAAATGTTATGAAATGTGATTGACCAACCTCACCTCTGCTTTACTTTCCTAAAATAAAATAACAAATATCTTAAATACATGGCGTTTGTTTTTACACCTTTTTGTTTAGTTTATTTTGTCCACTGGAGACCACTACTTTCTAGTAGTCAAACACTGTACTTAAGTAAAAGTACAAATAAACAGACAAAAATGTACTCTAGTAAAAGTATTAACGTTTTTACTTAAGTAAAAGTAAATAAGTGCTTGCATTTAAAAATACTTGTATTAAAGTAAAAGTACTTGCTGAATGTATTACCTAATGCAATAGTCTAAAACAGGAGTCTGCAACCTTTACAATCAAAAGAACCATTTTATGCCTTTGATCACTAAATTAAAAGTGTTCAGAGCCGCAACATGCTACAACTGTGGTTATCAACTGGTGGCCCATAAGCTTTGTTGGAAGGGGCTTTTGTGGCCACTAGGGGTGACATTACAAAAATAAAATAACTAATAATTTCTATTTTTACAATTTAAGACAAATGGAAAAAAACATATTATTTTAAAGAGAGGGATTTTTACCGGTAATTAATAAAAGCTATGAACTATTAGGTTTTTTATATGTGGAAAAATTAATTGCGTATAGAAATAAAGCATAAAGTTAAAGTTTTACTCCTTGTACTTGTTCCAATATCCACATATTTGCCAATGAAATGACATAAAAATGGCTAAAACTAGTCTTTTGTTGTTGTTTGTATAACCATACCATACCATACCATTTTATTTATAAAGCACTTTAAACAGGAACAAGTCCACACCAAAGTGCTGGACAAACAAACACGCAACAGGCAACACAGACAATGAAGTACAACACGAAAAACATAAAAACATTGCAGATCATAAATCAAACGATCCAATACAAATCAGCTGGCATTGAAAGCGATGGAGTAGTAGTGAGTTTTTAACCGGGATTTGAAAACCGAGAGGGAGGGGGCCTGTTTGATGAGCAGCGGTAACTCGTTCCAGAGTCTTGGGCCTGCTACAGAGAACGCCCTGTCACCCCTGCGCTTAAGGCGAGTTTCTGGAACTATTAAGAGTACCTGATCCTCTGACCTCAAAGCACGTGGAGGGACATATGGGTGTATCAGATCTGAGAGATAGGCGGGGGCGAGACTGTTCAGCGATTTGTAGACATACATGAGAATTTTGAATTGGATTCGAAGATGAACCGGTAGCCAGTGAAGGGAGGCCAAGACTGGTGTAATGTGCTCTCTTTTGCGTGTGCTGGTTAAAAATCGGGCAGCTGCGTTCTGAACCAGTTGTAATCGTGCAATGGTGGCTTGACTGACGCCAAGCAGAAGTGAATTGCAGTAATCAAGCCTAGATGTAATGAATGCGTGAATCACTGTCTCCAGGTTGTTTTTTGATAATATGGGCTTCAGCTTAGACAGACGCCTCAGCTGGAAAAAACAGGATTTGACGATCATGTTTACATGACTGTTGAGTTTCATGGAAGGATCCATTATCACTCCCAGATTTGTGACTTTTTGTTTTTCGGACAGGGGTAGAGCAGAAAGGTCAATGCAGTGGTTTGAGGTTGTGTCATTGGGAAGGAACAATATGGCTTCAGACTTCTTATCATTGAAGCTTAAGAAATTTAAAGCCATCCAGTCCCTGATGTCAGCCAGGCAGTCGAGCAGAGGTTGAATAGAGCCTGTACCATTTTGTCTTAGGGGGAAGTAAATTTGACAGTCATCAGCGTAGAAGTGGAAGGGTATATTGTGTTTCCGGAAAATAGCACCGAGTGGCAGCAGGTATAAGGAGAACAAGAGAGGACCCAGGATGGACCCCTGCGGAACCCCCCATTTAACATAACAACCAATTCAGTTTTGGTCGAAGCTTGAAAGAGCCGCTGCAGAGGGACCAAAAGAGCCGCATGTGGCTCCAGAGCCTCAGGTTGCAAACCCCATTATCATTAAGTGTGCCTACCATGTGTATATTTTTTGTAATACACTAATAGTGTTGAGCCATTTTAATGAACGATGCTGCAGATAATACATGTTTTTATTGTGTTTACTCAGTGACACAGTTCACACTTGGACTTGTCAAAGTCAAAAAGTCAAAGTCAACTTTATTGTCAAAACTGCAATATGTACAGGACATACACAGGATTGAAATTGCATTTCTCTCTGTCCCTCGGTGCAACAGTAAACATTTAAACACTAAAACACTAAAACATTTAATAAACATAAGCATAAAATGAAATAATAAAAGTGTAATACTGTCCTGAGTTTTTGCATAGTAGTTTTTGCATAGTAGTAGTATGAAAGTATGAAAAGTTACACCAACACTAAAACACTAAACATTTAATAAACATAAGCATAAAATGAAATAACAAAAGTGTAATACTGTCCTGAGTTTTTTGCATAGTAGTATAAAAGTGTAAAAAGTATATCTATAAAATAAAATGAAAGTTCTGGCATTGACATTTGTAATAGAGTGACAAAGCAGCATATGAAGTTTATGTACACAGTATATGTATGAGGTAGTTGATATTGGTATAGAGGTAAAGTGGCATATGCAATAAGGCTAGTAAAATATATAATATATATATATATATATATATATATATATATATCAGCAGTAGTGTAGATATAAAAAGTAGTGTAAATGTAAACAGTAGTAATAAATGTAAACAGTAGTAATAAATGTAAACAGTAGTAATGAATGTAAACAGTAATAAATGTAAACAGTGAATGTAAACAGTAGTATGACTATAGGCAGTAATGTAATACAAACATTAGTGCAAATATAAGAAGTAGTGCAAACTGAATGAGCACATGACCGTGAGTTGAGTGAATAACCCGTTTGATGACACAGAGTCCAGTGTTAAAATCTTTGTGTTGTGTGGAAATGTGTGAAAGTTTTTTGTGTTAAGGCAGTAGAAGTTGGAGGGAGGGCAGGCAGGTAGAGAGTTAAGCATCCTGACTGCCTGATGAACAGAGCTGTCATTTAGTCTGCTGGTTCGAGCCTGGAGACTTCTTAGTCTCCTCCCAGCAGGCTGAAGCAGCTGTGTAGTGGGTGTGTGGGATCACCTGCCATGCAGAGGGCTTTCCGAGTGAGGCGGTTGCTGTGTAAGTCCTGCAGTGAGGGGAAGGAGGTGCCGACGATCTTCTCAGCTGCTCTCACGATGCGCTGGAGGCTCTTGCGGCAGGATGCAGTGCACCAAACCACACCGTGATGCAGCTGGTCAGGACACTTTCTATGGCTCCCCTGTAGAAGCAGTGGCGGCTCCAGACATATTTTTCTGCAGGTGCTAAGGGGGGCTAAGCATTTTACTGAGGGTGCTATGAAGGATCATTTGTTCTTTCAGTTCTCAAGGTCAATGTGTATTTACTGTCATTCACATCACATGTGGTACATAAGGTGGAACGAAACTATGTACACAGGGTCCCAGTTATCCAACAAAAATACAAATTGTAACGAAAATCTGTGAAAAGATCCGAGACCTGAATTAAAAATACATTAAGCACTACTAGTACGAAACAATGCGCCAAACAACAGCAGCACGAACATGAGTCGGTGTGAGCAGATGAGGACGAGTGAACACAGCAACATGAAATAGATCAGCAGCAACATGAAATAGATCAGCAGCATGAGATCAGTAGCACATAACCAAATGGTATTACAGTGATTTTTTTTCCACTGTGATACTCCTGACTAGGGGTTCATGAGTCTAACAACCTCGGGGTAGAAGCTTGTAGCCATAACGAAGGGTGAGATGGAGGAAGAAGGGTGACACATTTTACATCTTAACTCCACTACTTTTGTTTTATTTATTTTTCATTCATTAAAGTGGGACACCGTCTGGTCTTTACTGACCAACAACAACTTTATCAATATATTCTACTCCAGTGATAATAATAATAAAGAACCAGTCAAGGCTTAATTCTCTTGTCTAAGGCAAAATTAACTCTTTGAATAGGAATTATTTCAGTTTTATACGCGCATGAATTCAGATACAGTTAGACTATTTTAATAAACAGTTTATTTTGGATTTTGGTTGAAAGTAGTTATTTAATATGACCAGATAAGTCATTTATTATCACTACAAGCCAGGAAATGATATATCAAGTGCCATTAGCTAAAAATGGCATAACCAGAGGCATCATGTCACCAGTTTCTGCTCTTTACTGGGTCAGTGTTGAGAGCATCACTCATCTTTCTGGGCTTCAGCTGGTTGATCAGATTATTTTTTTTACTCAATATAATCACTGATTTATTTTTATTTTTATTAGTTGTGTTTTGCAAGGAAAACCTCACAACAACCACATGTTAAAGAATATTAACTCAGATGAAAAATAAAATAATCTGATATTTTCTTGGGGGTGCTAAGGGGGTGCTGTGACTTTTCCAGGGGGAGCTATAGCACCCCCTAGCTCCCCCCTGGAGCCGCCTCTGTGTAGAAGGTGCACATGATGGGGGTTGAAGCTCCAGCCCTTTTCAGCTTGCGGAGAAAGTAGAGGCGCTGGTGAGCCTTCTTGGCCAGTGATGCAGTGTTCCTGCTCCAGGACAGGTCCTCTGAGACGTGCACTCCCAGGAACTTGGTGCTGTCCACTCTCTCCACTGTGGTGCTGTTGATGGTCAGAGGGGCATGTTGGGCATCCCTCTTCCTGAAGTCCACAACAATCTCCTTTGTCTTCTCCACGTTGAGAGTGAGATTGTTGTGTCCGCACCACAAGGCCAGGCGGCTCACCTCGTTCCTGTAGTCCGTCTCATCGTTGTTGCTGATGAGACCTACCACTGTTGTGTCGTCCGCAAACTTGATGAAGTGGTTGGAGCTGTATGATGGTGTGCAGTCGTGTGTTAGCAGGGTGAATAGAAGGGGGCTCAGCACACATCCTTGTGGGGCTCCTGTATTCAATGTGATGGTGCTGGATGTGTTATTCCCGACCCGTACTGCCTGTGGTCTCCCGGTCAGGAAGTCTAGCAGCCAGTTACACATTGAGGTGTTCAGCCCCAGACTGTCCAGTTTATGGATGAGCTGTTGGGGGATGATGGTGTTGAATGCCGAGCTGAAAGTCGATGAACAGCATTCTGACATAAGAGTCCTTCGTGTCCAGATGTGTGAGAGCTGTGATTCTGTGCGTCAGAATTTCAGGGATGACCTGCAGAGTAAAATGTCATTAAGCAAAATAAGAAAGAGGAATGACTATACCTTTGAAAGGTTTTAATTTAACACAAAGCAAAACCACGTTAACTCTACTTAAGTAAAGTACTAGCCTGGTTAAAACCAGACCCTTGTCCTTCACTTCGCTTTGTACTAGGGTTAGTACTTTGTACTAGTTAGTACTAGTACTTCGTACTAGTGAAGGGAAACTAGATTGAGCGGAGCTGCATAGGAAGGCGAGGGCCAGGCTAGTAAAGTACGGATACATGAAAAATGTACTTACGTACAGTAACAAAGTACTTGTACTTCGTTACATCCCACCACTGTTTTTGTTATTGTTTTGTCACCATGGTGGTTTATAATTTTGAGAAACAGGTAAAAATATGGAATGAACAAAAGCTTTTTTCTAGAGATTTCTAGAAGATATTTAGACTAACAATGAGTTAATACAGGCCTATAGACAGACAAACATATAACCTTCTTGTTTGTTTGACAGGATATCTCAGAGGAAACAAAGGAAACATGCAGTCAGAAGATGCACATTTGTCACTAAAGGAGGAGCTCTCTCCTGAGGCTCAACATATTTCCACGGTTTTGGAAAACTGCATCAGTCAAGTAAAAATTGCTCTGTGTCTGCCCACCATCCTCCAGTTTTACAGCAAGTCTGATGTTGTGGACCAGGACTTGAGCAGGATTCTTCAAGCACATCAGTTTTTAGAAGAAAAGTTGGAGAAGCTGAAAGGCCAGAAAAAGAAATGGACAATAGAAATGGATAGAAAAACGATTCAGCTCAAAATAGACATAAAGAACTCAGTCAGAGATGTGCTCAGGTACGTCAGAAACCACCCACGTGTGCTTTCAGACCTTAGAGAAGAACTTCCCCTGGAAGTAGGGGAGAAGTTTATCAAAACACTTGAGATTTTTCACGGCCGTATGGTAGAAAATTTGCTTTCTGCTCATAATGAAAATCCACATGGGATACTCCAAAACCAAACAATTTCATCCTCTAGTGTGGACATCATGAGGTTACAGAACCAAGTTCATGAAATCACGAAGCAACTAGAGGAAGACCTGGAGCGACAGGAAGAGGTGAGAAACTAATCTGCAACCTGCCTCAAGGGCTTCATCCCATGTAAACTCGCTCACATCTGGCATATTTTTCTTTTTATTTCTGCAGATTTTAAGAAAAAGCAACGAGATCGAAAGTTTTAAGAAAGATTTAAGCAGCCCCGTTAAAGAAGAAAAGGAAACATCTCATCTCCAAGACAAGGAAAGATCTCCACTCCAAGAAAAGCAAGATGAGCCAAATGAGTTGTCATCAAGCTCAAAGCTGACCACTTTGAACACAGAAATAGACCAGCTGAAAGCTCAGCTGAACAGCTTGATGCTTGAAAACTATCAGAAACAGAGCATTCTCAGAGAGGTAAGATTAAAATGAAATGACATTTTGTTCAATTTTGCAAGGTGCATGGTTCAATTTTGAATGACAATAAAGTTTTATATTATTATTAAACAAATTGTCACTTTTTTTAAAATTCCATGTTTTCATGTTATCAGTTTTGTTTGTGTTTTTCACATGTCTCTCTTTGACAGGAAAAGGAGAACTTGGAGATCACAGCTCAAACCTTGCTTCAAACGTTTGACAATAACGTGGAAAAACTTCAGGTACAAACTAAATCCATCCATCCATCCATTCGTCAATAAATCTTAGCTTCTTCTTTTATACGTCACTAAAAACAATTTATAAACGGAATAGTATTGGCTCAATGCGACTGCTTCATCTCAAAATGAGGAGTCATTAAGTTTTTTTCTCTAAATAATACTTAATATAAATATTGAAAAGGTTATATGCTCTATATACATTTGTGGTCAAAACAAAAACTAGAAAACCCAGAAAACCAACGGACATTAGTAGTGTAGCAGATTCTCCATGTTGGTCAGAGGTCCGTTGCATTTTACCACAACCGGAGCTGCAGTTTCAGAGATTGTAATCTTTTAGAGATTGAAATGACAGTGTTCATCTTTATTTCTCTCCCCTGTTTTTGTTTTCTTCACTTGTCTCAGGCTCAGCTGGGGGCTCATGAAAAGGAAAGTTTTCAGGAGGAGATTACGAAGTTGCAGGGACCATTTTCTGCCCTGGAGGTGCAGTACAACCAGATCCAGGAGAGGCGGCAGCTGGCAGAAGAAAAGAGGAAAGAGGAAATCAGGGTGTTGGAGTTGAAGCTCAAAGCTGCTGTTACCATTCAGGCCTGGTGGAGAGGCTACAGCGTCCGCAAGGCCTTAAAGAATAAGGGCAAAAGCAAGAGCAAGAAGGGCAAAAAGATAAAGAAAGGCACCACAAAAATGGGGAAATTAACTGAAACACCTAAAATTAGCAAAATAAATATAAAAAAATAAGCTGAAAAGAAACTGAAAATCAGAAAAACATTTAAACTAGCAGAAGGAAGCAGAAAGAGAACAGGTTTGCTGAAGTAGGCTGAAAGTAGCAAGAAATTACCACAATAACATGAAATTATCTGAAAACTGCTGAAATTAGCAACAAAAAGAAACATGCTGAAGAGAGAGAGCCCCACTTTTGCTTACATACATTTTTGCTCACACACACATGCATATACACACATACATGCATACACACATATGCTCTATAGACCCCTTTCACGGCTCGTCATCAACCCTGGAAAAATACCGGAAGTAGCCATCTTGGCGACATAGCGGTGTTAGCCTCAAAGCTATTGTAGTGGTGCGTCGCGTCTGGTCACACAAAATCAAAAAATGGTGAATTATTGTCGTGTCCATGGCTGCCACAATCGGTCAGATTGAGAGAAAAGCCTTCTGTTTTACAGATTACCACTCGTGATGACAAATCAAGGTGAAGTAATTCAGCAGTTATCAGAGGAACGTCGACGTCTGTGGCTGCCAGCCTAAACCAGAACTTGGATTGAAAAACACTGAGCAACATCCGAATTTGCTCTGCACACTTTGTGTCAGGTAATATATTTCTTACAGTAGATTATAGTGAATTAGGGCATTACACGAATCATAAGTTTATTGAGCACGAGGACAGAGCTTCAAAACACCACCTCCCTTTCTCTGTTCAAGACAGCCCTGAAAACACATCTCTTTAGACTTATCATTAACTTTACTAAATGTATTTTATATTATATAATCCTTATGTATTTTATATTTCAATTTGTCACTGATAATGTTTGAACTGAATTGGTTTAAGTGTCCTTGGGTGTCCTGAAAGGCGCTTTTAAATAAAATGATGATTATTATTATTATTACAATCCTTTAACTGTGCTGCATAAAATGTACATGGAACGTTAAATTTTTTTGTTGAGTTATTTGTTTTTTACAAATAGCATAAACAACTCAACAACTGAAAGCTTAACAAAGCTTTCAGTTGTTGAGTTGTTTATGCTGATTATTCAAAATTCATAAGAGCACATGACACTCATGACAAGAGCACTGTCATGAGTGTCATGTCATGACACTCATGACAAGAGCACTGTCATGAGAAACTGCACACCTAGCTCTCAAGTTGAAAAGCAAAAAATACGTACAAACACTAAATATGTAAGAAGCACATACAATAACCTAATTAACTGTTCTTGTGTTGTTTGACAACTGACAATCCGGTGCTATGTTGTAAATCCTGTTTTGAAATTCATATGCATATGAACACACCAATTATTTACAACTTCATTTAAGTAATTTTTATTTTATTATGTTTTTTCTTTTCTTAGGCAGACGTGCTCCATTGTACAGCAAGGATGATCCAGACTGGGTGCCTCCACTGAAGACGTGTGCTGCAGAGAAGTGGCAGTTGGTGCTGATGGTGGATGACATCTGGCAGCTGAACGCTTCAACCGACGACAAAAAAGAACTAAAAAAAACATGGCAAATAGCACATGTTAGAATCCATGTTGAACGTGTCATAGGCTGTGTTAGACAAAAATACACAATCTTGAATGGCCCTCTTCTACCTATTGATTTTCAAACATGTAGATATCCAGAAAAAGTTGCATTAATCGATATGATTGGCTTTGTGTGCTGTGCCTTGGTTAATCACCTTTGGTGGGTTATGAGTAGCTGCATGAATTGTAAAAAGAACAAGTGGATAGAAGAGTGATAGCTGATGTGAACCTTTTTTATTTTTATTTTACATTGTTCCACCTTTACTTTGAAGTTGTTTTTGCAAATATGGGGCAGACATGATTTTTCATTCACTGCACTCTTTATTTGAGCATGATGCTGGTGAAGATTCTCAGTTGTCCAGGACATGATAAATGACAGAATAAATGACATTATGTATCATTAACCATTTTGTTTGTGCACTTTTTGTATTGACTAGAAAATATTCTGCCAAACTCAAAGTAGTTGTAAGGTAAAAAAGGTCTATATAAAGACAACCATTCGTACTATTATCTTAAAAGATGAATGTCTGCAGAATGCACCTCAAAGTTCTTACTGTAATTAGATTCATAGAGTAGCTGTTATTTATATAATTTGTGTTGAAACACTGTACAAAAGTTGAAAATTTTGAATAACACTTGTCAGCCATCATTGTACTTCACATGTTTATTTAAAAAATATGTTTTGAGGTAGTTCAGCACAGAGCTTCTATAAGATGAACTGAAACACACATTTACACATTTAGTCTGGATTAATAAGGAAAATCAAGGCATTGCTCTCTGGAACCGCTCAGATCTGGTTGATCCAGGGATCAAATGTAGCTTAAAAAACAGGGATCTAAGATCATTTTGACAAAATTTGCTTCAATCCTCAGACTGATGTGATGAGTCACATACATTTACAATAAGAATACATAGCTAGTGTGTGTTTAAAAACACACCCAAAATATATTTATATGTACACACACAAATTAAAAATTAAATATAAATCACCAAACACCAAATAATTCACAATGTCTGCGTAGGTCACAGCTGGTAAGGTCTTCTCATCTTCTGACATGTTGGACAGCCGGTATGGGTCTTAGCTGCCAATTATCTGTATTTTATCCAAATAACGTTCCTTTGCTGCAGGCTGAAGCTGGTCCACATACTCTCCTGCAGCTTCTGTCTTCTTCACAGAGGTTTGTTTTACAGAGAACATGGTCAAATCAGAAATAAAACCGGAGCTCCGACTTCAACTACTGTGTGTTTACAGCGCGAGTGTCTCCAACATGGCGGCGCTTCCGGTATTGCGCAATCCGTGAAAGGGGTCTATACCCTCCACCCCCTGTAAATATATATTAGTGTTTATACTTTCATCAATGCGATTAATAAAAATCTGTTAAATGTGAACGTTTGTGCTCTTTATACACAAAATCCACACGTCGCATCTACATTTCAGGATCTAGTTATTATAGGCCCAGTTTAAATGGTAAATATGTATATTTTTATATTCATCACCACAGCAATGTTACACTCGTTAGTACAGTAGTTGTAAACACTCAAAAGAATATACAGTATATGATGGTTTAGTGCTTACCTATAACCCAAACCTTTTTTTTTTTAAATGATCACATTAAAGGTAACAAATGTTGTCTTTGGTGCCTGTTTGTTTTCCAAATATATTAGTGTGTGAATGACAGGGATTAACTTAAAACCCTTTGTAGAACGGTGCTTTTTGAGGTTTACCGGTAGTCCATTTCCTTGTATTAGTTGACTGGCAGATCTGCCACATTCAATATGGTGGATGCTCTGACGTGCGCCGCTAGCTTAGCGCTACGTTAGTGCTGACGGGGGTGGGGTGGGGGTGGGGGTGTATGTGGTGGATCATGCAATTTGATTCGGTAGGCGGGGTGCTTGGATGGGGTGAGACACCCCACGTGTATAATGGTCAGGGAAACATTGCTTAGGGACCATAAAAAATTACATAACCAAACACTCTTCTGAAGAAAAGAAACACCTTATAGCTTTCATGTCATGTGACACATTGACACAAAACTAACGTTAAATCACTAGTAAACCTGCTATGAAAGTAACATCGGCAGCAGCTGCCCTCGCCAAGATGACCGCTAATCACCACTAGCTGACGGCCATCTAGGCTACCTGATGAGGTCCTACTTTACAAAAGGCTGCAGTCGGATCATGCTACTCGTCTCTGGAGCATTAGCCATTCATGGTACTCTATGTCTTTGGCCTGTACTTGTATTTCTTCCTTGAGATACTCAAACCTGTTTTTGTGCTTTCAACTATCCTTCCTCCTCGGATCCTGACTCACCTCGGTTCCCCTTTGGTCCTGTCCCTGGATCCTCGTGACTAGCCTTCCAGCCACTCGCCTGTCTGCCATCCATCTTTGGAGTCCAGTTCAAATCAGGCCCTGAACCTCCCAGCCACCATCGAACCTGTAAGAGAAACACCGGATTAATATTTACATTGAAACCCCCTCAGCCAGAACCATCTGACCCTTTCCTTCCTCCTCAAGGCTCCAGCCGATTAACTGTATTATTACCTACACTGTACACTATGTTTTGCATTTCCGAGTCTTGCCTCGTTTCCTGGTCTCGTACCATTCTGGGTTCCCCAAGTCATAACACCTGCCAGATGAGACACACTCCTATTTGAATCTGATTTTAAGGCATTTTCTAGTTACATGTACACTTTTTTCCTCTTCAAAATCTAAGGCAGTGTTTTTCAACCTTTTTTGAGCCAAGGCACAGTGTTTTCATTGAAAAAATCATGAGGCACACCACCAACCAAAATTGTAAACAAAGATACTCTGTATCCGCCTACATTAAATATATAGTCATTCTTATAAAAGTGTCTTGAATAGGAATGACATAAACAGCTTCTCACCGCATACCAAGCACAACGGAGTCGGTGCCGTTGCGTCCCCGGTAAAAGTAAATCCAAACGAAATGTAACTCTCACTGTACTGTCTCATTTGCTGACACGCCTACTGAATTGATTGACAGGTCGGGTGGGAAAAAAAGGCGAGAGCCGGCAGCTTCTGCCGCAGCGGTGTTCTGTGTTTATATGTTAATAAAAAGTTCTAAAAAATAAACTAAAAACAGGGAGCACTGGTCCTGCAACCCACACATCAGACAGGAAATCTGCAGAACCTCGCGCAGCCACGTTGGACCCGAGTTTAATTCGCTCGTGACAAATTCATTCATTTCCTCATCATTTCAGTCATGGAGTCAGCGGAGGAGGAAGTGATCACTTGACTTTTGGCAAAAAACAAAAGAAAAGGCCAGATCAGGGATGAAGAAGTGGAATTTAATATATTTGTGTCACATACAAAACAGTCCGGCGCCGGGCAGTTTATTGTGCGACAACGCGCTTGCATTTGCGGTCGTAAAATTTGAGCTTTGTGTGCCCTGCAGGGATACGCGTATGCCTCTGCATACGAACAGCGTAGAGCGGCGTACGGCCGAACGCAGATAATCAATTCGTTTTCAAAAAATCTTTTTAGACCAGTCAAGTGAAATTGGATAATTTCTACGGCACACGTGTGCCACGAAACAGTGGTTGGAAAAACACTGATCTAAGGTTTTCTTTCAATAGCTTTCACGTCATGTGACCCACTGACACAAAGCTAATGTTAAACAACGCTACTAAAAAGGACAGATTAGACACGGGCAATTTTATCTTATTTTAGTGTCTTTAAAAAATTCTTAATTAATGGTTCTTACATTTGTTTCAGGTCTAGTAGAGAAACTTAACATTAGTTTTGTGTCAGTGGGTCACATGACATCAAAGCTATTAGTTTTGGGTTTTTTTCCCCTCAAAATTGTTTGGTTCTATAATTTGACGGTCCCTAAGTGAACCATTGCACCTGGGAGGAGGGGGCAGACTGAGGGCAGCTGACTGAAATCAGACTGCTTTCACTGGATTTAATGAGATGAAGACACCTCTGAATCCGCAGAGTAACCTAAAACTTGACCTCACTGGTTTTACGATTCTGCTGTAATTAATTCTATATTCCCATTGAAGGTGTGCGTGTGGAAGACTGGGTATACAAACTGCTGTGCTGAAATTTTTTTTGTTTTGAATAGGTTGGTTATTTTGTGTTGAACGGTTGCTAAACAAATGACGATTAGTGTTTGTTCATTATACAGTACAAATCCTGTTGTAATTAATCCAGTTTAATATACAGTAGTCCCTCTTACTTTGCGGTTCGAATTTTGCAGACACTCTCTTTTGCGGTTTTTCAAAGTACAGTACTGTACTGTAAGATTGTACATAACAAAAAAAAGTGCAGACATTTTGTAGTTTTCTCTCAATAAGCCTACACTCTATTTCCAGTCTAAAGGACGGACTACATTGCCCAGAAGGTAAATTTGCTTTCTGCTGAAGGGAAAGTTTAGATCCGATCGTAAAAAGTTCGGTTATTACAGTACAGTATTCATAGTGACTTCGGCACTCAGTGGCTGCAGTGAGCAGATCAGAACCGGACAAAGGCTGGATATAGGTCTGCCAAATCGGAACTGAGCTGAACCGGAACCAAGTGATGTTTACTCAACGTAAAATTTCAAGTCAGAGTCAGAGAGTCAGAGATTTATTTGTCATACACACCACATGTGATACATGTGGTGGAACGAAATTATGTACAAATGGTCCCAGTGACATCCAACAATAAAATGTAAAAGAAGAACAGCAAAAGGGTCTAAGATATGAACTAAGAAAAACATCAACTAAATATACACTAAGCACTAGTATTAAAAACAATACGCTGAACAGCAGCACAAACATGAGTCTGTGGGAGCAGATGAGCACAAATTAACGTAGCAACATGAAACAGATCAGCAGCAACATGATGTGATTTTTGTTTCACAGTGATCATCCTGGTTAGATATTCATGAGTCTAACAGCTTCAGGGTAGAAGCTGTTCCTCAGTCTAGTGGTTCAACACTTAATGCTCCTCAACCTCCTGCCTGAGAGGAGCAGGGCAAAAAGTGTGTGTGCTGGGTGAGTGGGGTCCTTCATGATGCAGGTGACTCTCTTCCTGCATCCTGCACGCCATTTCTTCCGTGGTCCACACTGCTCTCACCCACCTGGATCAGAAAGACTCATACGTGCGTCTGCTCTTTGTGGACTTCACATCTGCCTTCAACACCATGATCCCCCAAACTCTGATAGACAAACTATCTACACTTGGACTAAGCCCCTCTATTTGTAACTGGGTACTAGACTTCTTAACAGACAGACCACAGTCCGTGAAGATCCACAACTTCTCCTCCTCCACCATAACCCTTAGCACTGGCTCTCCTCAGGGATGTGTGCTGAGCCCCCTTCTGTTCACTCTGCTCACATATGATTGTACAGCCACACTTCCAGGCTGTCATATTGTTAAGTTTGCAGATGATACAGCGGTGGTGGGATGCATTACAAACAATGATGAGTCCAGCTACAGACAGGAGGTGGAACACCTGGAGAGCTGGTGCAAAGAGAACAATCTTCACATGAATGTGAAGAAGACAAAGGAGATGATTGTGGACTTCAGAAGGAACAAACACAACCATGCCCCACTGAAAATAGGTGGGTCTGCAGTGGAAGTGGTCTCCAGCTACAAATACTTGGGTGTACACATGAATGATAACCTCAGCTGGAGCAACAACACCACCAGCCTGATCAAGAAAGGTCATCAGAGACTCTACTTCCTCAGACGGCTGAGACGAGCTGGTCTGAGCAGCCCAGTCCTCACCTCCTTCTACAGGTGTGCAGTGGAGAGCATCCTGTGCTCCAGCATCAACGTGTGGCATGGAGGCTGCACAGTTGAAGAGAGGAAAGCTCTGCAGAGAGTGGTGAAGGCTGCACAGAAGTCTGTTGGAGTCAGTCTCCCCACCATCACAGACATTTACACCTCCAGATGCAGGAAAAGAGCCACCTGCATCATGAAAGACCTCACTCACCCAGCACACTCACTCTTTGCCCCACTCCCCTCAGGACGGAGGTTGAGGAGCATCAAATGTAGAACCACTAGACTGAGGAACAGCTTCTACCCTGAGGCTGTTAGACTCATGAATAAATAAAAATAAAATAAAAAATAAACACTGCAAAATATCACATCATGCTGATGCTGATCTGTTTTCTTGTTGCTGTATTCATCTGTGACCATCTGCTCATACAAACTCATGTTCGTGCTGCTGTTTATTCCCACTATATTAGGCTTAGTGTATTACTAGTTGATGCTTTTCTTAGTTAGTTCTAGATGTTATTACTGTTTTTCTCTTTCATTGTTGTTGGATGTAACTGGGACCTCGTGTACATAATCTCGTTTTCATCTCATGTACCACATGCGGTGCAAATGACAATAAAGACTCTCTGACTCTGACTCTGATCTGGAGGTGTAAATGTCTGTGATGGTGGGGAGACTGACTCCAACAGACTTCTGTGCAGCCTTCACCACTCTCTGCAGAGCTTTCCTCTCTGCAACTGTGCAGCCTCCATGCCACACGTTGATGCTGGAGCACAGGATGCTCTCCACTGCACACCTGTAGAAGGAGGTGAGGACTGAGCTTCTCAGACCAGCACGTCTCAGCCGTCTGAGGAAGTAGAGTCTCTGATGACCTTTCTTGATCAGGCTGGTGGTGTTGTTGCTCCAGCTGAGGTTATCATTCATGTGTACACCCAAGTACTTGTAGCTGGAGACCACTTCCACCACAGATCCTCTTATGTTCAGTGGGGTGGTGTGTTTGTTCCTTCTGAAGTCCACAATCATCTCCTTTGTCTTCTTCACATTCATGTGAAGGTTATTCTCTTTGCACCAGCTCTCCAGGTGTTCCACCTCCTGCCTGTAGCTGGACTCATTGTTTGTGATGCATCCAACCACCGCTGTATCATCTACAAACTTTACAATATGACAGCCTGGATGTGTGGCTGTACATGCACACATCCTTGAGGAGAGCCAGTGCTGAGGGTTATGGTGGAGGAGGAGAAGTTGTGGATCCTCACTGACTGAGGTCTGTTTGTTAAGAAGTCTACTAGTACCCAGTTACAAATGGAGGGACCCAGTCCTAGTGTGAATAGTTTGTCCATCAGAGTTTGGGGGATCATGGTGTTGAAGGCAGATGTGAAGTCCACAAAGAGCAGACGCACGTAAGAGTCCTTCAGTTCCAGGTGGGTGAGAGCAGTGTGGACCACAGAAGAGATGATGTCCTCTGTTGATCAGTTCTTGCGGTATACGTACTGATGAGGGTCCTCGTTGATGTTGATGGTTGTTTTGATGTGGGTCATGACCAGTTTTTCAAAGCATTTAGCGACTATCGAGGTGAGGGCTACTGGCTGATAGTCATGCAGGCCAGTCACTGCAGAGCTCTTTGGGACTGGGATGATGGTGGTGGTCTTCAGACAGGTGGGAACTGTCTCCGGGGCAAGTGAGGTGTTGAAGATGTCGGCCAGCACATCACAGAGCTGATCGGCACATTCTTTCAACACTTTCCCCTGGATGTCGTCTGGGCAGGTTGCTTTGTGAGGGTTACCGGTAATCCTCTTTAAAATACTCCTCACTTTGGCTGAGGTCACACTGAGAAGCTCTTCATCTGGTGGTGAGGTGAGTCTGATGCTGGATGGTCTGTTCGCCATAAAAATAATATGTAGAGGTAGTGCTTGGTCTGAACACCCTTTAACAGGCGTGTAGGCTAACTGTTAAATGTTATGGAATAAATGTTGACCAGCCACAACCCCAAATATATATGAGGGTTCTTGTAGCAAGTTTAATTCCCCTCTCTCAAAAAAAATAAAGAAATACAGAATTCTGTAACGTTTATTTTTGGTTTGAATAATGACAATATGAAATTATGGCAAATATGAAATATGAATTGAGTGAATAAACATTATCAAGTTATCTTGATTAATAAACTCTTGCTAAATAAACTTTTGCTTTGCTTTAGTTTATTTAAATGTATTATTTGACTGAACTGTTGTTTCAGCTCAGAAATCCATGTCATTTCTACTTCGCGGATTTTCATTTGTTGCAAAGTTGTCAGGATGTAACCCCCGCAATAAACAAGGGACTATTGTATATTTAAAATTGAACGGTTGGGCAGATGACTTTTTTTTTCTTCTGTTTTTGGATTTTATTTTGTAGGTTTTGAATGAATAGTGATTCTACTTTGTTGTTAATCAAAACATTTTGAGAGAAGTGTTGTAGGTTTGACATGCCTGTAGTGACTTCAATCCACAAAATGAAGCTGCTGCCAGCTGAGTAGGTTTTGCTCTGTGACGCATCTCCATTCAGCCATGCCGAGTCCAACTTGTGATTTGTGTATTTATTTAAACACAATTAACTTTTGCCATCCATCAACAGCACCTGTTTTGATATACATCGCTTGTAGGACTGAAAATGATAAAGGTGTCAATCAAAAATAGTGACGTTCAAAAGTGTTGTTCAAGAAGGTGACGATCAAAAGGGTGACGTCAACAGAAAAGCTTATTTAAAAAAAAACTAACCCAACACCTGATGCCATGACCCAGATCAGCTAAGTAACATGTGACCACGCCCCTTATGCAATTATCTGAAGGGTAGGACAAATCTAAACACCTGTGCCACCATAACAGTTAAACAACATATAACGGTCATTTTGGCTTTTGCAGTACTCATCAAAAATAAGTTATTCAAGTTTCACAGCTTCTGCAATTTCATAAAACAATTTCAATTATCCTTTAGTGTCACCATCATCAATACTGTTTTTGACAACACATGGTGAATCTGAAGTTATTAGTCCTCAAAACATAAGTTTAGTCATTTGAAGACAATAAAGTCAGTCCATCCATCCATCCATTATCTATACCCGCTTCTTCCATGTACAGTAGGGTCACGGTGGTGTAAGGATATATGTACTGGTCAGATTTACTGACTGTACAGTACTCCAAATGAAAGAATGAGCAGGTTTTACCTGACACAATCTTATCATCAATTATTTTACAAGTTCTCTCTTTTTTCAGGATTTAAACAAATAAATTGTGACCAGGCAAGATGCAATTGACAGGAAACATTATATTTGACCTACCAAAGGTAGAATCATTTAATAATAGAATCATAAAATTACATCAAACATGTGTATAACGGATTGGTTCTGATTAAATTTCATATAAACTTAACGTCGACAGATTCAATCTTAGAACAACAGAACAAAGTAATTAGATGACATATTTACTTATATCTGCAGGCACGTTTAACTTAATATTACTGGCTTAGGGAGGATAAGGGGAAAGTTTCAGAGTTTAGGAGAAGTAAGAGAAAAAGCTAAGAAATTAAGGAAGGTTGTTTGAAATGAGTTTAACCAGAACATGACACATTCTTCGACCAATGTCCACTGGACCCAGGTTCAGCTTAGTAAACAATCACAACTCTTTACCTTGGCAAAGATGATGGTCCTCGCTCTGGTCAGAGAGGTGGAAGCAGAGTTTAGACGCAAACCGTGTTCTTAATCCAAATTACGTCCAACACTGGTCTTCAGTGTTTACTGTTCAGCGTCTACTGGCCTGCTTGACTGGACCGGAGTAATGGGCAGTTCCTGGTTGACTTTTCAGAAGCAAACTTTCCTTGAGAGGAGAATTTATTCAAAGTTTGGAGCTTACGCTCGGTTCGGATTTCACAGCGAGCGTGCTGTGAAAACCTTGCTGCAGAACGGTGTCTTTGACGCAGTGCTTGAAGTGGAAAAAAATAAGTGCCGGTACCCTCCCTAATGTCATAATAATATGCATACCTGCAAACTCAGAAGGGATGAAAAAGGTGACAAACGTTGCCTCCCCCCTCCCCCCCGAAAGATTTTGTAATTTTTTGACATGCTTCAGGTAAAAGTCATTTACTAACCTGATTTAATGAGGACATAAATAGGAAAGATTGTGTCAACCAAAAAAATCAACATCCAACAACAGCAGCAAGTCAAATACAGCAGGACATTTAGCTAACAATGCGCTGCTCCGAGTCAACAGATGCATTTAAAAACTTAAGACTTATCTCTTCAGACAGGCTTTTGGTTAATTTTGTACATTGATTTTAGAGTTTGTTATGTTTTACCTTTTTGTATAGTACTTCTGTGATTTTATTTTTCCTTTTGTAAAGCACTATGTGACTCTCATGTCTGTGAAATGTGCTATATAAATAAAACTTACTTACTAACAGTAAAAACTAGTTTCTTAAATATGCTGGTGAAGATGTTTTGCCAGAAATTTTGAATAAAGTAGATGCCATTTCCTGCATTCTTGTGTATTTTAACAAGTTGTTAAACATCTATGTTTACCTACATGTAAACATGATTCACTAACTATTTTAGAGACATCTAACAAAATAAAGTCAGGTCCTGTGGACAGATTAAAAAATTGTTTAAATTATTATTGATCATGAATCAGGATATTTTAGAGACACCTCATTCAACTAGTTCATATAGACATCATCCTGTTTTTAAACTCACTCCTGTGGCTAAGATAATTAAATTAATGTGACACTTTATCACAGTGGCTTTAGGGGTGCAACTGACTTTTATTTTGTTAATTTTTATTTAGTTTTATTTGTAACACAACATGCCATTTTACTAAACAATGGTTACACTCCACTGCATGTATAAAAATATTAACTTTACCCACACGTTGGAGGAGTTACTTCCGCTTCCCTCGCGCTCTGTCGCGCTGCAGAGTTTTTTTTTTTTTACAGATTTCGCTGTCGTCTCCTCCCCCTGTCTATCCTGAGGTTGTGATTGGCCAAAATGACGCGCTCCACCAAAGATGTTTTATTGTCGACAGATGCATTGCTGTTTCTTGAAATCCAGTCGGGGGAAATGATGCATTCTAATCTGCCACGGGTCTTTCAAGTGGAGAAGACGAAAATAAGTTCCGGAACGCACCTTACTATTAAAAAAAGTCCCGGTACTCTCAGGGTTAAATTTTAGAAGTGGCGGAACTGGGTTCCGGTGAGTTCCGGCCCACTTAAAGCACTGCTTTGATGTCTGATCACACGTCCATGTAGCTGTTAGGAGAAACATCACATTTCAAAATCTCCAGCAGACTGAAGAAAGAAGCAGGAAGTGGAACTTTTAAAGGGAGTTTGACATCAGTGACATTCACTCTGTTCATTGGCTCTCAACCAGGGAACAGGAGGGACTTAGCTTAGGTCAAAGGTTTTATCAGAAGTCAAAAGAGTGAAGATTATTCAGGGAGAGTGTTTAAGAAAAAGACATTAAACCGTCGCCAGTTATGAGATTACTTGATTAGGCTTTAACATCTTAACATTTCTTTTTTTTTCCTTTTATAGATGGCCTCCCTTCTCACCTTGCAGCCATCCTCTCACACCGATATAATTTTTTTTAATAGAGAGAAAGGAAAGATAGAAAGAAAGACAACAAAACAACAATTATCCACAAAAAGAGCACAAGGCAAACACACCCAACCTCCGTCCGCAATCCTGCAAAGCACATGACAGAACACAGCAATGAAACACACATGCATGAAGACTAATAATATTCATGACCTTGCAGTAGATTTCCATAAATAAACATACCCATACCTACAAATATAAATACAGTATACATACATATACATTCATATCACATATCCATCTATATATCTGCATATATCTACATATACATCCCTGCATCCATTTGTGTGTGGCTGTGAGCATGCATAAGTGAATAAGGTTCCTCCAATAGAACATTCATTGTTAGGCTGGGATTTGGACTGCCCCCTCTCTGTTACATCTGAGGCTACTCGGTGTCGCGCTCATGTCACGTGGCCCCCGGGTGGGTGTCCCTTTGCCCGCGGGCGTGTTGGGGGCCCTTGCTGTCGCTTTCGGGGTTGGGCGCTTGGGCATGGGTCGGCTCGGCCTGGTGGCTGCCTGGTGGAGCTCGGGTCCTCTGGCCCTATCCCCGGTGCCCGGGCCTCAGTGCCCGGGTCTGGGGCTACGTCAGTGCGGCGGGCTCCGGCGGGGGCCAGTGGGTTTGTCGCTGTTGGCCCCGCGGGGTTCATTGTGTGTAGTCGCTGGTGGGGCTCGTCCAGTTCCTCCCCTTGGTCGGATCTGGGGAGTGGGTGAGTGGCTCGTCCTGTTCGGGTGGCCCTGGGGACTCTGGGCTCAGGGTCCTTCTTGGGGTCTTAGGCTTTGATTGCCCCTTCGTCTGCCTCGGGCCTTGGGGGGGCGGATCTCTGATGCTTCACGTCTTAACATTTCTAAAACAAATCTGAAAAGTTCAACTTGACATATTTTTCAACTTTAGACAGCATTCTGATTCATGTTTCCACATATTAAGAATACACCAGCATATTAAAGAATGGCAATGATCATTCAACATATTGAAAAATAACATTGTTCACACAAATAACACAAGGTTATGCTTTGATTATAGTCTCTTGTGAAATAATTTGTGTCTTGATTCAAATTATTAAAATAAAACAGTGGTAACGTGTCTCACTGAGAGAATCAGTGAAAGGGTGCTTCAATACAGTTCAGAGAGATGTGAAAAGGTGTAAATCCAGTTCAAAGAGGTGAAGGTGTATCACTACAGGGGTCACTGGTGCCCATGTCCAGCCATCACTGTGCGAGGGGCGGGGGACACCCTGGACATGTTGCAAGTCCATCACAGGGACATAAAGTCAGTCCAGTTTGTCAAATGTTCTCCATCTCCTGTAAAAGACAGACTTTTACTTATGGGTCTATTAGGTATCCAGTCTTTGTCTTGATCTGAAGATGACGAACAAATCCCTTTTTGTCCTGAATGGTCGCTTCAATTTTTCCTGTTATCCAGGAATTCCTTGGTGCTGAATCATCAACAATGATCACGTATCCTGGCATGAAGATCCATTTTCGGTTGCACCATTTCTGTCTTTGTTGCAGTTGAGGAAGAGATTCCTTAATCCACCTTTCCCAGAATAGATCAGACATACAGTATATTGGACCTGTCTCTATCTGCGGCAAGCATATACATTATGTTATCCTTCTGAAATGGTGAAGTCTTGAGAAGGAGTAGGTGGCTTGGGGTAAATGCTTCAAGATCCTTTGAATCTGTAGAAGCCTTTGCAATAGGTCATCTGTTTAATACAGCTACAAATAGAACTGTCGTGAAACCTTTTTCGAGATTTTGTACATTTAAAAGGTGGAATTGAGAAATTTTATCACAGATCTTGTGAGTCTTTCCCATACACTGCCAGGATGCAAACCAGCCGGGGGATGAAAAGTCCAGCAGTGGGCAGCTATTGAGTGCCCGGGGAGCAATTGGGGATTAGAAGTCTTGCTCAGAGACACCACGACATGTGGGAATGGCTAGGAGTTGAACCGCAACTTTCGGGTTCCAGGTCCGCTGCCCTGGCGGCCAAGATGGGGTAAAGGAACCTCTCTTTTTCCAGGGATCTTTGTTATACATTTCCTTTTCAATCAGATTTACAAAACCTGTTTAGATTAAAAAATAAATATAAAAAAACATTATGCAACATCAGTACAAATAACATTAATCAACAAAAGAGCCTTCAGAGTCAAGAGTCAGAGCTTCTTTATTTGTCATTCGCATCACATGTGGTACATGTGGCGGAACAAAATTGTGTACACAGGGTCCCAGTTACATCTAACAAAAGTATAAAATGTAAATTAAAAAAAACAGTAATACGATCTAAAGATATAAACTAAGAAAAACAACTAAAAATACGCTAAGCACTAGTAGCATAAAAACAATATGCCAAACAGCATGAACATGAGTCTGTGTGAGTAGATGAGCACAGCAACATGAAACAGATCAGCAGCAACACGTGATTTTTCAGGTTAGAGATTCATGACTAACAGCCTCAGGGTAGAAGCTGTTCCTCAGTCTAGTGGTTCTACACTTAGTGCTCCTTCACTTTAAAGAAGAAAAGAATCTGTAAAAATTAAAATAACCTGGCTGCTCTTTGCTTATTAAATGTGCATACAACCGACAGATCAATAATTATGGACTTATGAAAAGGCAATAAAAGGAAAAAAAAACACTTTGAAAAGTAAGACATCAAAACAACAAAATTTTACAATAAAAAGCTCTTTGAAATGTAGAAGTGGCCAAATCTGCATAAAATAAGAATTTACAGAAACACCCCATGTTGTTTCCCCTTCAACTTAATAAATATCTTGCTTCTAATAGTGTCCAAATATTCATACTTTTCCCTTATCTGTTTTTTTTTCCCTCCTGTTGGAAAGGACCTCAGCAAAAAATACAAAATAATTGAAGCTTCTGATATATTTCAATAAACTCCAAGAAAAATAACTTGAGCTCCCAAATATCAATCCCCCCATCAAACAAAGTTAAATGTTAAGCAAAAATACATTTGTTGCCTTCTGGACCAAGTATTAGTTCTTGTTCAAATCATTAGCAGACAGGTTTTAGTATAATTTCTCTGTAGCTTTCCGACTAAAACCTACATTTACATTCTATGAAATTTAGATTTTACTTTAAACCTTTTAATTAAAAATTTCAAAACATAAGTGATTTGACACCTTGTGTTATCTTTATACATGACCAATTCTGCACAGAAGTTCAGGTTATCACCCAGCAGTGATGGTTTTCCATCTAAACTCTATAAAGTTTAGGGAGGAACTCAAACCTTTACTCAGCACATGTTTTAACTGGACTCTTAAGGATGGAATGGCCCCTCCATCATGGAGGGAGTCAATTATTACGTGCACTTTTACCCAAACAGGGCATGCAGATATAAGGAACAATGTTAAAACTACCGGCCCATATCATTAATGAATGTGGATTATAAGATATATACCTCAATTATCAGTAAGAGACTCGAGACCTTTCTACCAGACTTGATCGATGTAGATCAAACCGGTTTCATTAGAGGACGTCAAACTCAAGATAATATATGGAGAGCACTCCACATTATTGACCATGTTCAAAACACAAGAATTAGGGCAGTTTTAATTAGTTTGGACCAAGAAAAAGCATTTGACAGTGTAAGCTGGATGTTTTTGTATGAAGTGTCAAAACATTTTGGATTTAAGGATGACTCGGTTCAGTGCATAAAAACACTATAAAATAAACCTACAGCCAGAATCAAGGTACATGGCAGCTTATCAAACAGAATACAGCTTGAAAGAGGAAATAAGCAGGGGTGTGTGTTATCTCCCTTGCTTTTTGCCTTATATGCTGAGCCTCTTGCACAAGCAGTAACACAAAGTGCAAACATAAAGGGTGTTACAATAGCAGGAGAAGAGCATTGCATAGGACTTTTTGCTGATGATGTTATGATCTTCCTCCAGAATCCAGAACTCTGCTTTGCAAATTTAATGGATTTATTTCAAACATATGAGCATTATTCCGGCTATAGAATAAATATATCTAAGACACAAATATTATCATTCAACTATTTGCCTTCTCAGAAAATCAGAACCAAATATACCGGTAGATTGAAGTGGAACGCTGAATCTCTTAAATACTTAGGTGTAATCTTGACCAAGACATTCCCTACAACATGTGATATAAATTATAAAAAAAATTGAAGGTGATATTAAAAAAGACTTAGATAGGTGGTATACCTTGCCAACAGATTTTAGTTCTCGAATACAAATGATCAAAATGAATATTCTTCCCAGACTGCTGTATTTGTTTCAGTCAGTCCCAATTCCTGTCCCACAAAGCAGATTCAAAACGTGGGATAAAATGATTTCAAGATTCATATGGAATGGAAGAAAGCCACAAATAAAATACACAACTTTGCAGCTCCCAAGGAGTAGAGGAGGAATGGCCCTGCCCAACTTGAAAAATTACTTTATTGCAGCTCAACTAAGACCACTTGCTTGTTGGTGTACACCTGAATATGAATCTTGTTGGAAAGAAATTGAAAGAGAAGTACAAGGTTATACAATTCAAATTCTTATATCTGACAAACTGCTGACAGCATCTCTCAAGGATAAAATGAATAAAATTCTAAACTTCACTTTAGAAACATGGTACTCTGCGATAGAAAAGAAATAATTTAAAAGAAAAGGCTCTGCTGCTGAAATGGTTCAGGTATGATACCAAGTTTAAACCAGGACAAATGGATCAAATATTCAAACTGTGGGAAATAAAAGGAACCACTACAAGTTTTACTCTTTTGAAAAATGGATAATTAATGAGTCTTCAAGAATTAAAATATGATTTAGAAGAGAGATTTTTTTAGGTATTTACAAATAAGAGACTACTACACAAAGCAAATTAAACAAAAAATACTTGACACAAATTATGGTGTACTAATTGGAGTAGTGATAGACTCGTATTTACCAAAAAAAAAAGTAAAACCCATCATCTCAGCTTTTTATAATTCTTTGGGGGGAAGTAGAGAGGAAACAACACTGTATCTGAAAAAGAAATGGGAAACAGAACTGAAGATTAATATACAAGATGAAGAATGGTTCCAAATGTGTGAAATTCAGCAAAGCACAACAAATTCACTCTCATGGCGGGAATTTTGTTGGAAAAATCTTAAAAGGTTTTTCACAACACCTAAAATTAAAAGTAAACAGACTTCTACATTACAAGAATGTTGGAGACTATGTGGAGAAATAGAAGCCAATCACTTACATATTTTTTGAAGATGTACAAAAATAACTGGATACTGGAAACAAGTAAGATCAACATTGTCTACAATTTTGGGTTATACAATTCCAAATACATGTCTCGTGATGTACTTGGGGAATATAACGGATGTAGTGAGGAAAGTAGATACGTTTCTGACAAAGGTAATCCTGTCTGCTAGTAAAAAGGCAATAACAAAAAGATGGTTGAAGCCAGACCCACCTAACCAAGAATCTTAGATTGAAAGGACTTAAATATGATAAACAAATGGACCCAATTTTGAAGTGGCACACACGATAATGTAAATACAGCTGACTGATGAACTTGTAAAATGATGTCAGAAGAAAATCCAGATTTTTTTTTTCTTCCATTCTGGTTTGCTTTGTATTTGGTTGACTTTGCAAAAAATAATAAAAATTAAAGTAAAAAAAAAAAAAAGGCAATAAAGGGGGAAAAAACACTTTGAAAGACATCAAAACAACAACATTTCACAATAAAAAGCTCTTTAAAATGTAGAAGTGGCCAAATCTGCATAAAATAAGAATTTAAAGAAACACATGTTGTTTCCCCTTCAACTTAATAAATGTGTTGCTTCCAATAGTGTCAAAATATTCATACTTTTCCCTTATCTGGTTTGTTTCCTCCTGTTGGAAAGGACCTCAGCAAAAAATACAAAATAATTGAAGCTTCTGATATATTTCAATAAACTCCAAGAAAAATAACAGACCCTCCTTTCCAGAACCCCTGAATAGACCTTACCAGGGAGGCTCAAGAGTGTGATCCCCCTGTAGTTGGAACACTACAGTCCCCCTTTTTGAATAGGGGGACCACCACCCCAGTCTGCCAATCCAGGGGAACTGCCCCAGATGTCCACGCAATATTGTAGTCATGTAAGCCAACAAAACCCTACAACTTCCAGAGCCTTAAGGAACTCCGGGCGAATCTCATCCACTTCTGGGGACCTGCCACCGAGGAGCTTTTTAACACCTCGGTGACCTCAGCACCAGAGATTGGAGAGCCCAACCCAAAGTCCCCCAGGCTCCGCTTCCTCAGTTTTTTGCTTTATATTTTGCTATTTTGGGTAACTGGGACCCTGAATACATAATTTCATTCCACCTCATGTACCACGTGTGATGTAAACAGTTTCCTGCAGGATCAACAAAGTTCTATCTTAGCTTAAAGGTTGGCTGACATGATTTTTGAACTTTGCATAAATTGGCACAACGTATATATCTTTTATCATATATATACTTCACGGGACATCCGGGTACTTCCGCTTGCTAATTTTGTGACGTCAGCGCAGGAATTTCAGTGCGGCTGCGTATAGAACGCAGATTCATTTTCTGCACGTTCGCCCATTTTCTTTTTGTATAACTTGAAAAATGCAGTTACGTTGGGTCACATTTGGGTGTTCTAATATCATCAGTGAACAAGTGAGCCTTTTAGCTTTCCCGAAAGATGAAATACTTTGCCAAGACTGGACAAAACAAACAAAGCTGTCCCCCTCGGAGCCCCCCCTCGCTCCACCCAAACGGTAAGGCAGAACCTGCTGTTTCTTGTTCAACCCCCTGAACTAACTTCTGCTTCCCAAACTGAAGACAAATCACTCAAATCTAAACTTAGATTGCAAAATTCGTCGGTTTCTATATTGTGTGCTATTGTTATGTAAAAGGGGCATTCTAGGAGACATTCCTGCGCTGACGTCACAAAATTAGCAAGCGGAAGTACCCGGATGTCCCGTGAAGAAACACAGCGCAAATTTTAAACTCACTTTTTAAACAAATTTTCATTAAATTCCAGAAATTTTTTAGCAGGTCGCTTTCGTAAATGAGCCCTCGAGGCTCAGTAAGATTTACCTGACTAAATAAAGGTTGAATGAATTAATGAAATCATAATTTTGTTTGCAACAACAAACATAGTTGAATGATAAAAGATAGGCTACATATGTTGTGCCAATTTATGCAAAGTTCAAAAATCATGTCAGCCAACCTTCAATGACAATAAATTTAACTTGAAGTTTTTATTATTTTTTTATTATTTCACTACAGATAGAGTTACAGTTTCTTTAATTAAACCTGGAAAAAAAGGCGAAGATGATGAAAATTTACATTTGTGAATATGGTATTTGCCAAATATTATAATTAAATTAATTTCCAGTTTTTTTAACATTAATATTCTTTTCATGAAAGCCAAAAATAATGTGTTCATATCTTAATGAAAAATTTGAATCAATATTACAAATGATAAAATTATTACAATGCTTCCAAAATGTCTTTATGACATAACAATTCCAGAATAAATGACTGATTGTTTCGGAGTGCTCTTTGCAAAATTTACAGTTGGGGTCAATTGTTTTAATATATTTCTTCATGAATTGAATCCGCAACACCTGAAGCTCTATCCTCCCTGACTGAATTCATAGGAAATTTAAAACACAATGAGATTGTTATGGCAGGAGATTTCAACATTGACTGGAATAAGTCAACCCCCCTCTGTGATAAATTCAAGGAATGTTGCCTATCTCTCAATCTAACACAACTTATAGATTCTCCCACCAGACCAAACATAAAATGTCCCGAAAAATCTTCCACCTTAGATCTGTTTTTCACAAATGCACCTCAAAATTTCCTGGTATTTGCTAAAGTTTTGAGTGATCATTCTGTAATAGCAGCTCTTAGATCTACTAAACTTCCACCTGCTAAGCCCAGAATAATCCAAAAAAGGGATTTGAAACGTTTCAGTGAACAGTCATTCCTTTGGGATCTATCACACTTTGACTGGCAACGTATCCTACAAATCAATGACGTGAACACCGCTTGGAACTATTTTCATAATAGTTTCATTTACTTTGTAAACAAACACGCTCCTTTCCGGCAGTTCAGGATAAAGGGCCGAGACAGCCCCTGGTTTACTCCTGAATTAGCTGATCTCCTGCACTGGAGAGATCATCTTTGGGCCGCAGCAAGAAAATCACACTCAGACACTGATTGGTTGAAATTTCGGCAGCTAAGGAATAAATGCACAACTGCCATTAAAGCCGCAAAACGTAACTACTTCTTATCTCAGACCTCCAAAAATCTAAATGATCCTAAAAAATTCTGGAAAACCATTAAATCTCTCTCAGGCACCCCCCAATCATCTGACCTCCCATCACAATTTCTTGTTGACTCTGTTCCTGTGTCAAATAAGCACGAGATCCTGAACTGTTTCAATAAACATTTTGTTGCTTCTAGTTCATTATTTGACACAGTTACAAACGGAAAATCAGCCACTTTATCTAATAATCAAACTTCTACAAATCAAATCCCTCCTACAAGTCAACCATCTGTTAATCACACCTTCTCTTTTTCTCCGTTCTCAGTCAGTGAGGTAAATAAACTGTTAAATGATCTTGATCCTAAAAAATCTGCAGGTCCAGATGAACTTCCACCTTATTTCTTAAGGCTGGCTGCTCATATCATCACAGTCCCTGTGACCCACATCTTTAATCTGTCCATAAGCCAAAACACCATTCCGGATGCTTGGAAAACAGCCTTTGTTCTTCCTTTGCTGAAGGGAGGTGACCCCACCTCACTGAACAATTATCGACCGATCTCTAAACTCTGCATCTTAGCCAAGGTTCTAGAAAAACTGATAAACTCTCAGATCAAAAATTATCTGGACTCATTTAACATCTTACCTCTTCATCAATCTGGTTTCAGGAAAAAACACAGCACAACAACTGCTTCTCTGAAGGTTCTGAATGATGTTGTTGAAGCATTGGATGCTAAGGACTATTGTGCTGCACTTTTCTTAGACCTGTCTAAAGCTTTTGACACTGTGGATCATAACATCCTGTGTCATAAGCTCTCAGAAATCGGTTTCTCTGATCACACCATCGGTTGGTTTTCTAACTATCTTTCCAATCGGAGGCAATGTGTTCAACATAACGGTACTTCTTCCAGCTATTTAACAGTTAAAAATGGTGTACCACAAGGCTCAGTTTTAGGACCCACTCTCTTTACAATCTACATAGCTAATGTAGGTCACTGCATCCCTGATGCATCCTTACATTTCTATGCTGATGATACAGTTGTTTACTGCCGAGCTAAAACAGTTGCTAAGGCTTTCCAGTTACTGCAATCCGCTTTTGACATCATCCAGTCAGATTTGTTCCGTCTCAAACTTGTCCTAAATGCTGATAAAACAAAAGGGATGTTTTTTTCAAATAGGAAGGCGGTTCCAGCAGATCCTCCTCTGATTTTATCTTCAAATGGTGTCCCTATTGAGTTTGTTGATTCCTATAAATATCTGGGTATCCTGATCGATTCACATCTCTCTTTTAAACTCCACGTGGAAAACCTAGTGAAGAAACTGAAAGTTAAACTGGGTTTCTTTTTCAGAAACAGATCATGTCTATCACTGAATGTTAGGAAACGCCTTGTGTCTGTGACTTTCCTTCCCTCCATTGATTACGGTGACATTCTCTACATGAATGCTCCTACAAGCACCCTGCGGATGTTGGATGTTGTCTATCATGGTGCACTAAGATTCATAACTGGTTGTGATTATCGTACCCACCACTGCACCCTGTATTCACTGGTTAACTGGACATCATTAACCTCACGCAGACTCTTCCACTGGTACATTTTCATCTTTAAATCACTTCTTGGTCTGCTGCCCTCATACATCTCCTCCTACATGTCTTTACGTGAGTGCAGCTACAGCGTGCGCTCTCAGGACATGATTACCTGCAGTGTTCCGTCAGTGAGGACTGAACTTGGAAAAAGGGCCTTCTCCTACTCCGCTCCTGCTTCATGGAATATCTTACAAAAAGATCTGAAGCTCTCGACCTTGACTTCTCTAAATGGTTTTCAGAATCTGTTGGAATCCTGGCAAAAACCAATGCAGATTTGTTCCTGTCTTTGATTTTATACGTCTACCTTATCCACCTTATTCCTACGCCCCATGATGCTTTGCGCGAATTATGTGAACGACTTCCGCCGAAAGTCAGAACCGGCACTTTTGTTACACGCTAGCAACGCGCTAACCGGTTTTCGTCAGAGGTTTTAGGTCATAAAATATGTGGGAACACAAACTATCACAACTCAAATGTAGAGATATTGTTTTACCGCTACCTACAGCTGTTGAGGGGTGGGAGGACGACTTGAAGAAGTGGCCGAAAATAACGTACACTAGCATGTTTAGCTACTAGCATACTTAGCTACTTTGACAGTTGCTTCAGATGGCGAAGCGATGAGCAATCTGAAAAGCTCTGAAGCTTATTAGTATCTTCACATTAACAAGGTTGGTCCTGTTATGTTAAGAGAGGTGGGACACTTTATTTAAACAAACATAAAGCCCAGTCTAAGCATTAAAACTCCACATCACCAGGTCCAGCTAACAATGATGTTGCTTTGGACTTTTGAGCTGCAAGATGTTTATCTGGACACCAACTGAGCACCTGGAGCTTGACATTTATTTTGACAAATACTTTACTTATTCACAAATGAAGCACCTTGAGAACTTGAATGAAGCACCTTGAGAACTTTTAATAAAATACAGTAAATGAAAACAAATAATGAAATAGACAGGAAACGATCTTTAAAAACTTGATAATGAAAAAAGTGACATTTAGATAGAAACAGTAGTTTAATCCAAAATTAACTGATATAGTGCACACAAAAACCTAACCTTGTAAGAAGGTTAACAGTCAACTATTGTACATAACAAATTAATCATTTTAGCAAATACTTTTCTAATGTAATATAGTTAACATATCCTTTAAAAAAACATGTTAAGAGTTGTGTTACGTTTACAGTAAGTACACCAGTACTGTACATGTTTGAGAAAAATGTTTACATTTAATGTCTTCTCACTTCTCACTTGAAATAAGCTGGCATCCTTTGCGTGTGAATGCTGGAATGATTAAATTGACACCATAGCTCTTGCAGCAGGTCCCTCACTGTGAAACCACGATCACCCATCACCTGATCTCCAGCACGCAGATAGTCCAGAAACCCAGAGTTCTGTGTTATATACCTGTCACTGCATTTACCACCATAAGCATCTGAAATAAACATGATTATTCCAGAGGGAGAAACAGCCAATAAATATTTCACAGTGTTATTTGCATGTATGATTCACTTCTGGAGTCCAAGTTTTTAGCTTTCTGCAAAACATGTTGCTTTAATTGTTTCACGGGGCAACCATAGAATAAGGTTGTTGGTTTGTTCTGACATTATGTCAATCCACATTCCAACAGTCATGCTGCATGTGACTGGTGGTGTTGAGCAGCTCCACACTCTCATCAAGCCCATCTGAAAGTAAAAGTACAGTATACAAACATTAGGGTTCATTTATGAACACACACACACACACACCTATATTATATATATATATAAACACACACCTATATTATATATATATATAGATATATAGATAGATATGTATAAATAAACGCACACACAGCATACATATAGGTGCGTGTGTTTATTTGCCAGTTATGAACGAAAATATTAGTATAATTTAATTACTGACTACATAAAATCATAACACTAAAAGCTGTCTCTTAAATCATACCTGGTGTTCTCGATCATCTGGAGGATACAGAGTCTTTTTTCAGGTGGTTTCTCGTAGCCCAGCCACAAAGAAGGATGCAGGTTTTTGTTTTCGGAGCATGTTCAACACACACTAGTTGCAGCCACAAATTCAGCTTCGTCTGATTATTCATACAGCCACGAACAGCGCAACAGGTACCCGAGCTCCACAAGACATCTTCGTGACAATATTAGCTCAAAATAACAGAAAACAGAACTTTAACAGAACTTCTACGATGCGCGCAGATTAGCAAGTAAACAACGAGGAGCCAATGCAAAAATTCTACTTCCGGGGTCAAACGGAAGTACGACACATTATCGCTTCTACAGTGACACCCCCAAGAATAAGGTGGATAATGTTTTGCTAGTTTTTTGATACTTTGTTAAAAAAAAAAAACTTTCTTTTGTTTTTTTCTCTCTTTTGTTTTCTATTGTTTATTGTTTGTTTGTTTATTGTTTATTGTTTAAGGAAATTCTACCACTGCTGTTCATTCTTCTTTAGTTTTAGCAGGTCGCTTTCGTAAATGAGCCCATGAGGTTCAAAAGATTTACCTGACTAAATAAAGGTTGAATGAAAAAAAGGATATATTCTGTGTAACAGTTTAAAGGAGACATCTTTCATTTTGTTGTTTATCATCAGTTTCTGGTGAAATGTCCACACATTTTCCATTGTGAATCAGGGACAAATTTCTCCAGTAGAAGACAGATGAGGGGATATAAATAATATCCTGCTGGAACAGGGCACGGATATTTCTGTTGTTCCTATACATGTTGAAGAAAAGCAAGCTTTACCAACAGTGGTATCAGTTACATTCAACAAGGATTTCTGTTCATCAAATACATTGTATCTAAAGAGTTCACAAATTTCATTAGTAACAGCATCAAACACAATATCATACTCTTTAGTAGTGACAGCAAGGTTAAACTTCATGTTGAATTCATTATAACTGAGTAAACATCCATTTTTCTTAAACAGTTGACCCACTAGAAGGATGTTTTGGTTGAACCATTGTGGATAAAAAAGTGATTTGTTATTGTAAAGGATAAATTTGTTATTCCAAATAAAAAAATTATGAGGGGAAAAATTATGTTTATAAATAAGTGCCCATGAAAGAAGTGTTTGTTTGTGAAATGCAGAAAGTTTTACTGGTACTTTATCTATATTGTAATTACAGAGGAGGAGAAAATCGAGCCCTCCTAAATTTGAGAAGATGTGATGTGGGAAAATATTCCACATGGAAGACGGATTTTTTAAATATGATTTTATCCAATTTACTTTGAAGGTATTGTTTAGAGTTGTGAAATCGAGAAAATTTAAGCCTCCTTTCTCGTATGAGCTCATTACCACAGATTTCCTTAAGTAATGAATACGATTTTTCCATAGGAAATTAAACAGCATTTGGTCAATAGTCTTTAATGTTTGATTGTCTAAGTCTAGGGAAAGTGCAGAATAAGTAAGTCGTGATATTCCTTCAGCTTTAGATAATAAAACACGTCCTCTAAAACTTAGGTCTCTTTGAAGCCATAGATTAAAGCTGCAGTATGTAGCTTTTTTTATGAACATATTTCTTCACTCTGTCACTACCTCCTGACAGACTGATGTTAGCCAGGTAATCTCTGAAAAAAAATTAAAAAAAATATTGTCCCCTTGCTTCTCCAGGTGGTAAATAAGCATTTCTAAAAAGAAAAGGTGACCCGCCATTTTCCAGCCAATAAAAACAGAGTTTGTAACCAGCCAATAAAAACAGAGCTTGAATTTGAATCAGCCAATAAAAACAGAGCTTGAATTTGAAATTCAACAGACCACAAGGGGGCAGAGCCACATATGGCTCTGAGGGGGAGGGATCAGAATGCTTTGCCTGTTGAAAATATTTCTAACTGCTGCAGTTCTACAGAAACTGCATACTGAACCTTTAAAACGTTTTTTGGTTTGGTCAATTATTGGAGCAAAGTTTAAAGAGCATCTTTCTGAGTTGTTTTTGGAGAAAATTATGCCTAAATATGTTACACTTTCTTTGACAGGGATATTAGATATACATTTTGAAGTACAGTCTTTAAAGGTGCTATGTGTAACTTTCTGTAGAATGCAGAACTTAGAAACATTTTCAACAGGCAAAGCATTCTGATCCCATGGCTCTTAGGGGGAGGCTCTGCTGAAATTCAAATTCAAGCTCTGTTTTTATTGGCTGATTCAAATTCAAACTCTGTTTTTATTGGCTGGTTACAAACTCTGTTTTTATTGGCTGGTTAAGGACGGGTCACTCTGTGTTTTTAGTGTTTTTATAAATGCTGATAGAGAAGCAAGGGGACTATAGTTTTTTTCAGAGATTACTTTGTCTAACATCAGTCTGTCAGTAGATAGTGACAGAGTGAAGAAATATGTTAAAAATATATTGTTAGAAAAGTTACAGACTGCATTACAAAGTTACATAGTGCAGCTTTAACTGGTAAAAGTTCACATTTTTTAAAGTTCAAGTGAAGTCTTGAAACATTAGAGAAGGTTTGGATTAAATTTAAAGCTGGTGAAATTTGACTGCTGTCTTTTAAAAAAAGAGTAGTATCATCAGCTAACATACTAATTTGAATTTCTTTACCAAAAACAGAATACTTGAAAACTTGAAGTTAC
>JBBPBX010023361.1:5926-40591 GCA_038048925.1 Garcialebias charrua | reverse complement strand
GGACATCATTAACCTCACGCAGACTCTTCCACTGGTACATTTTCATCTTTAAATCACTTCTTGGTCTGCTGCCCTCATACATCTCCTCCTACATGTCTTTGCGTGAGTGCAGCTACAGTGTGCGCTCTCAGGACATGATTACCTGCAGTGTTCCGTCAGTGAGGACTGAACTTGGAAAAAGGGCCTTCTCCTACTCTGCTCCTGCTTCCTGGAATATCTTACAAAAAGATCTGAAGCTCTCGGCCCTGACCTCTCTAAATGATTTTCAGAATCTGTTGGAATCCTGGCAAAAACCAATGCTGATTTGTTCCTGTTTTTGATTTTGTACATCTACCTTATAATGTTTGCTAGTTTTTGCTACTTTTTCTTTTGTCTATTGTTTAATGTACTTGTACCATTGCTGTTCATCATTCTTTAGTTTGTAGCAGGTCGCTTTCGTAAATGAGCCCTCGAAGCTCAATAAGATTTACCTGACTAAATAAAGGTTGAATGAATGAATGAAAAAGACCGCAGAGTCCTGGCCTGATGATGTTGATCTTCTGTGCTAGGCCATCCTTTTGGTCAGTGGCTGTTTAGTTTTTCCGATATAAGACTACTCACAGCCTTCCTGACACCGAACAGCATACACAATAATACTATGTTTATGCCAGGGGACTGGATCTGTGGGATTAACCAGTCTTTGCCGTAATGTATTTTGGGGTTTAAAAGCCACTGGGACGTTGTGTTTAGAAAATAAACGTCTCAGTTTATCTGAAACTCCTGCAACATACGGAATGACCACTGGTCTGGGTTCCTTCTTTTCACCTGATGGCTGGCTGGAGTCCTGTTTGGGTTTCTTCTCTGCTTTCAGGAAGGCCCAGTTAGGATATCCACATTTCTCTAGAGCCTGTTTTGTGTGTGATTTCTCCTTCTGTCTGGCTCCTGAGTTAGTGGGGACGCTGTCTGCTCTGTGGTACAGAGTCCTGATGACTCCTAACTTGTGCTCCAGAGGGTGATGGGAGTCAAACTGTAAATACTGGTCTGTGTGGGTGGGTTTGCGGTACACCTCAGTTTGCAAATTTCCTCTATCAGAAACTGAGACCTCACAGTCCAAGAAAGCCAACCTGCCATTTTTTACATCTTCTCGTGTGAACTTGATATATTTATCCACAGAGTTGATGTGATCAGTGAAATGTTGGACTTCCTGAGATTTAATTTTAACCCAGGTGTCGTCAACATACCTGAACCAATGACTTGGTGGTCTCCCTGAAAAGGACGTCAAGGCTCTCTTTTCTACCTCCTCCATGTACAGGTTGGCAACAATAGGAGAAACTGGAGACCCCATAGCACACCTCATGTTTCTGCCTATAATATTGCTCCCCATTTGTGAAGTAGGTTGACTGCAGGCACAGTTTCAAGAGTTGACACAGTTGCTCTGTGGAAAGCATGGTCCTGCTGCTCAGAGTGGTGTCTAAGTGGTGTCACATCACTCTTTACATGCATTCCTGTTGATGAGGCAGTAACGGTGGTCTGTTTAAGTTTTTTTTTTATTCTAGTACTTTACGGACAGCTTAGTTAGTACTTCCTAACCAGTATATTGGGCTGCCTACCTCCTGTCTACTCCAGCACGAACTTTGCGTGAACTTTGCGTGGAGAACTACGTAGTTGCAATTATTGTTTCGCTTACCCGCTGCCTCTGTCAACCACCTGTGTCATCTGGACTGTTCTGGATTTTCTCCTGTGCTCCTCTTCAAGGTATGTTCATTCAAGTTACATTGCACTGCTTCTTGGTTATTTTTTTTTTCGGTGCCGTGGGTTTGCTGTTAGCGGCTAGCTCTGTGCTAGCTTCCCCCGGCTCGTCGATGTTGACCGCTTCTGAGCTGCTTGGACTTAACAACTGTTCCATTCCTCCTTCTGTTTCCACCATCAAACAACTGGGACTTCTGCGTAGACCTTGTTACATCCATAGAAGCTCTTGGAAGAAATCCGCTTATTCTCGGCAAGCTGGGTCGGACTCGATTCTTTCAGTTTGGTCCACGCGACGTGTCGCACCTCGATTACGTCATCAGAACGCTGCGTCTGTAGTCCCTTGTAGTCAACAGCGCACGAAGTGGCAAGGAAAACGTGGAGTGGACTTCAGTCTGCTTAAACCGGTTCTAAAGGCTTCTACTCCAACTGGTATTAAAATAGAACTTTTTAATGTTCAATCACTATCCAACAAATCATGTCTAATTCATGACCACATTCTGGAGAAGAACTTGGACCTCATGTGTCTTACAGAAACTTGACATCAACCAGATGTGTACAGTTCTTTGAATGAAGCTTGTCCCTCTGGATACAGTTATCTGCAGAGAGCCCACTGCACTGGCCGCGGTGGTGGTCTGGCTGTAATGTACTGCAGTAATTTAAAATGGTCACATCTGGCTTCTCAGGATTTTTCTTCTTTCGAGTGTTTGGCCTTCAACTTCAAAGCTCCACTCCTGATGAACGTTATATTGATTTATAGGCCTCCCAAACCGCATGTTTCATTTAACTCAGAGATGCATGACCTCCTCACTTTTTTCTGCACCTCCCTTGTGAAAACTATTTTTCTTGGCGATTTAAATATCCACATGCGAAAATAAATTATAAATAAATCCAATTTTCGCTCAAACATCTCCTAAAGCTAAAACGTTGTAAATGTCTATCCAGTGATTACTTTCTGTAAGTTTCATCAAAATCTGTCGTGTGGTTCTTGAGTTATTTTGCTAACAGTGAAATACTGAGCTAACAGTAGTTCAGACCTCCAGAGAGCAGGAGGCCGGGTTGCGACAGAGTGAGTCCGAGCAGAGGAGGCTGCCGTCGGACACATGAGCTGGGAACGGTCGGTGGACCCTAGCGGCCGAAAGTGGTACTGCGCACCTAGCGGCCTAAAGTGGTACTGCTCCTTTTATTTTATTTTAAAACGGTCATATCTCAGCCAAAAATTGGTCTAAAAATATGGGGAAAAATCCGTAAATATGTTGCTTCGCCCTATAAGTCGCAGGGCATGCAAATTAGGAAAAAATGTTAGACTTATACGCCGGAAAATGCGGTACATATTTCAGTTTGAAATCTGCAAATTTTGTCTAAAAGCAACAAGTTTGCAAGTATGACTAGGACATCCAGAGTTGTCCTTGAGCCACCGTTGTGCTGTCCTCTCCTTCCTCTTTGGGTCACTGTCATGTTGAAATGTGAACCTATAGCCCAGTATAAGGTCCTGAACTCTATGGAACAAGGTTTTCACTAAAGATATTGCTGTACTTTTCTCCATTCATCTTTCCTTCAAACCTAATCATTCATTCAACCTTTATTTAGTCAGGTTAATCCCATTGAGCCTCGAGGACTCATTTACAAGAGAGAACTGGCTACAAACAAAGAATGATGACAACAGCAACAGTAGATTTTCCTTGCTAACGAAGAATACCCCCACAACATGACGCTACCAACACCATGCTTTTGTTATGAGATGGTACAGGGCCGGTGAGGACATCAGAGATCAGTCTAGATTTTGTCAGACTGAGAATCCCTCAGTCTAATGCCTCCTACCCACCGCACAACTGCAAACGCGCCTGCCGCCCCCTTTTTGCCGCTGGTCACGGTCCCACTGGCCACTGAACACCGTCTGATGACGTACACTAGGGGGTAGCAGAGGGAGGGGTCTCTGGCTTGTTTTCCGGGTTCAGTTGTTGTTTTAACTGCACCTCCGACGGTCTTCGATGAGATTAAAACTTTTTTTTATGTTTGGGGTGATCTACACTGGAGAGTACAGCAGCCTGTCAGCAGCAACTGTAAAAATGCCACGTTTCTTACCGGAGTTTGGTTCCAATTCCTGGAGGCTGGATCCGGTGAGTTTAAAAAGTCCGAAAAAAGTCCCGTTGTGGTTGTGTAATCAGATAGCGAGGCTCTCCCGACTGTTTGCCGGATGCGTCGAGCCGCCAGAGATCAACATTTGGGACGTCTGCGGCTCGACGGCGACGCGCGCGTGCGTGTGCAGGCTGCCGTCGCGCCGCTTCGATCAGTTGAATCTCGCCGCTTCCTTGTTCCCCGTGACTCCACGCGTCTCCTCCATAGACTTTGAATGTAAACCGGTGTTATCCGGCCGCTTCGGCCGCCCGACGCCGGGGGCGGTGGGTAGGAGGCATAAAAGTCCAAGCAGCTTTTTTCACTGAGGAGAGGTCTACAGTTTTGGTTATCTTCCTAGTCCCATCTCCCCACAGAATTTCTGGAGCTCAAACAGGTTCTTAGGGAACTTTAACTAAAACACTTATTCAATTGCTAAGAGTGACCAGACCTCCAAGCCCTGTTCTCTGGGGAATCTCAAGTGCAGCAGTTTTTTTTTTAGACGTCCAAGGATGTGAGCCTTGTAACAATGATGACTATGATCTCTGCAAGCAGTGTGTATTTTTGTGATATTAAGTTCCATTCATTCATTCATTCATTTGTACATCATCTTTTCCTGCTTCTTCCTTTTCAGGTCACTGATGCCCAGCCGTCACTGTGCGAGAGGCGAGGACACCATGGAAAGGTCTCCAGTCCATCATAGGGACACAAAGAAACAAAGGACCATTCATTCTCTCACACACCTAGGGACAATTCAGAGATACCAATCAGTCTAACATAAATGTTTTTTCATCTGTGGGAGGAAACTGGAGTATCTGGAGGAAACCCACGCATGCACGGAGAGAACATGCAAACTTTACACAGAAAGGCCCCCAGTCGGGATGTTCCCACAACCTTCTAACTGAAAAGGCAATTTTAAGATATTTAAAAACTTTTTTTTTAAAGTTCTCTTTTCACTTGGTCAATATGGGATGCTAAGTGTAGACAAATGAGAAAAAATAACAATATATAATTGTCGGTTTTGCAAAGCGTGGCAACTTAAAACTGAACAAAGTAGACTGGGTTTGAACACTTTCTGAAGCCACAGTAAGTTAAAATTAATTTAATTAAGGGAAATCCAAATGTCACAAACCTAAATCTAAAAAAATTACTAAAAAAGCTTAATATTGCTGAAAAATGTAATTGTTTGCTGTAATGTATGAACAGAAAAACAAATCATATCATCATCTGTACATACTTTCCTCTACAGGCTCTGATTTTATTTCTGGTGTCTCCTCTGGGCCCATGTCTGCAGCCTGTTGACAACACACAAACACAGAACAGGAAACATAAAACACTGAAAAGACTCTGACATCATTTTCTCCATCTCAGACAGGGATCATCAACAGAATGAAGTTAAAGGAATGAAGTTAAAGGAAATATATTTTCTAAGCGGACAGGAACAGGATTCTACAGGAGGACACTTTGAAAAAGTGTCTTAAATAAAAGTTATGAAACTCACGCTAACTTTGTAGATATGCAATAAAAACATCAAGATAACATATCTGTACGTGTCACTGGTCAATATGAAGCATAATCATGTCTATGGTCGTACATGTTTTTTAAACATGGTTGTAAAAATATTTTATCATTGGAGCCACATAACACATAAATCCTACTTGTTCAATACAGTAATTAGTAATTACTGTATTGAACAAGTAGGATTTATGTGTTATGTGGCTCCAATGATAAAATATTTTTACAACCAGAGGTTACTTGATGTGTACAAAATGCTGCATAATGAGCACAAAATGACAACTATTAAATACGAGGTGAGAGGATGAAGTGGCAAAAATATACAACTTAACCAGCACCTGAGTGACGAACTAACAGCTAATAATAATAATAATGATGAATCCAATTTGTAACGCACTTTTCTTTAATAAAAATCTCGAAGTGCTAGTCCAAGCAGGATCAAAACCAGCATGAACCACCATCTTAAAACAACTTTAATTACTTGTTTACACTTTATCTTTTTTTTTTAATCTTTTTTTTTTTTAAGGCAAACACAACAGCAACAGCTATCAGTAGAACTTCAGGCCAGAACATTTAGATAGTGTTGCTTCAATACTCATGTAATGCATAAACGACATGTAAAGATTTGTAAAACAGCATTTACTGAAGCCGTTTAAGGAACAACAATCTACTTCAGTCATGACAAAACTGGGATTAGCTGACAGTTCATCAATTCACTTCAAATTAACTTCTTCTGCAAACTGAGGAGGTTCACGCCACTTCTAAAGATCTGAACTATCCCTTTAATCATTTGTCACTGTAGACTTGGACTTTTCTCTTTCTGTCATACCGGTAACCACCTTACAACATTATCACCCTGTTATTTTAACCACTCTGGGACAAGATCTATCATTCTGAACTGATTCATGGCACTTTTTATTAACAAAACCAAATTATATTTAAAGGATAAATTTAACTTAAAACACTGACTGTGGTTTTAGCATGAATGCGTTTCATCAATGAGATCCCATCTTAGTAAAGTTTATCTTCAATTAAACAGACACGTAAAAAAACGCAGCTACTAGTGTTAAACCCAAAAGCTTGATGAACACCTGGTTGTCAACTACTGGATATTGTATAGTTTATTAACTCTATGTATTAGAGAGTAAGCAGTCTTGTTGAAAATGTTTCACCACTGAGTGTTAGATAGACTAATGTTCATGTGAAGCACAGATATAAACACAAAGCTAAGCTAAACATTTGTTAGCTTCCTTCGCTAAATGTTCCATGTTAGCTAAAACATCGCAGGACACATTCATGAGTCTCACCTCTAATTTTCTTTAAAAAGAGTCTTGTTACATTTTCTCCAGCCTCCAGCTAAAGTCAAACTTGCTCCAGATGAGAGAACACAGGATGTAAAGTGTAGACAGTCGAGGAAAACGTTGGTTACGTATTGTAACCCCAGATTCTATGAATGTAGGCGTAGCCCTTTAAGCCACGCCCTAATGGGTTTATCCCTGCGCTTCGCGCCAATCACTGAAGACTTCTAGTCTACGCCCACCTGCCGTGGGCCCCCGCCTCGGTCTGCTATTTAGTCTGCTGCGGACCGAGAATAGACTCCCTACAAGGTAAAAATTTCAGCCAATTGAGAGCCAGGGAGAGACAGGGGCTTAAAGGACTAAGCCTGCATTCATAGAATCTGGGGTTACAATACGTAACCAACGTTCTATTTCATGCAGGCTGCCGCCCTTTAAGCCACGCCCTAGTGGGTTAAAGGTGGAGCAGGATATGGTCCATGCCTCACTGGGTCTGACTGTGACCAAACAACCTGGCAACCGCAACCTTCATTGAAGGTACTAGCAGGTGAACAACCTGATAACTGATGGTGACATAACAAAATTAATCGAAGCAGAGTCAGAAGCAGGAACCACACGATCTACTGACTCGGCTGTACTGTATCACCCATCAATAAAAACAGAAATGACTGTGTCATTTAATCAATAATTTTATTGATAATGAAAGTTTTTACTCCGTTGCAACCCTGAGGACAGAAAATGTCAAAGAGGAGCTGGAGACATCTCGCAGATAAAAACGATGAAAGGAGTTACTGACAACCAGGAAGCTGCAGAACAGATATCCTGTACTGACAGGCCGTTGAACAAGGCTGTGGAAGTCGCCATTCCTCGAGTGGAATGAGCTTTTATGTCCTCGGGAGGCTGTAGGCCAGCAGAACTGTAAGCCTGGGAGATGGCCTCACACAACCAATGCGACAACCGCTGAGGGGTCAAAGGTTGACCCTGAGAGCCTTCTCTGAAATGTACAAAGAGCTTATCAGATTTACGTATTGCGGCTGTGCGTTCTACATAACATCTGAGAGCTTGAACCGGGCAAAGCAATTGAAGCTGCTCCTCCTCTGGTTTAGAGTGAGGAGGAAGGCAAAAACCATCCAGTGTGATGATCCTGGACTTGAATGAAGACGTTATGACCTTAGGTATGAATGCTGGATTAGGTCTAAGTTTAGCAGAACTCCCATCTCCTTGTATTTTTAAGAAGGAAGGAGAAACAGACAGTCCAGAAAGGTCACTTACTCTTTTAGCTGACGTAAGAGCCAACAACAGAGCCGTTTTAAGTGACAGAAACTTTAGTGGAACCTCATTTAGCGGCTCAAAAGGATCCTTAGTTAGTGCATTTAACACAGTAACCAGGTCCCATTGAGGAGCCACGGACCGGGAAGCCGGCCTAAGACGGCGAGCACCCTTCAAAAAACGTTTCATTAGGGGATGATTAAACACTGTTCTATCATTAAACCCCTCATGACATGAAGAAATTGCTGCAGCATACATTTTAATGGTGCTGAAAGCCAAATTTCTGTCTAGTAATAGTTGTAAGAAAGACAAAATTGGACCCAAGTGACATGAACATGGGTCCAGATGTCTCTCCACGCACCAACGCTGAAAGCAGCCCATTTTGAAGCGTAAACAGCTATTGTAGACTGTGCACGTGAGCCCTGAATGGTTCCAATGACATCTTTAGAGAAACCAAGGTTTTCTAGACACTGTTGTTCAGCATCCAGGCCCACAGCTGCTAACCTATCACCGGAAGGCTCCTTATTGCACCCCCTACCTGCAGTAGAGCATCGTCTCTCCAAGGGAGTTTCCAGGAGCGGCCTGTCAGCTGCTGCAGGACCGGAAACCATGGTGCGTTCACGCGCTCTGGAGCGATCAGAATGACTGATACTCCCTCCTCTCTCACTCTTTCCAGCAGTGTTGATAGCAGAGGAACTGGAGGGAAAGCATAACTCAATACCCTCGGCCACGGTTTGTGAGCAAATGCGTCCACCCCCAATGGAGGGTGTCGAGGGGACTCAGGGAGAAGAACAGGGGGCACTGTGAATAGGCTATATGCCACGGACTTCCGTTCTAGCACTTCCGCATTCCTGGGCCAGACGGCGCACTTCCGGTTCACAGCCACAGGATGGCGATCTTTACACAATCTCTGCAGGACTTGCCGACAGTCAATGATGTGTACAGAATTATTCAGACCTTGTCTAAAGCGCACATCTAAGAAAGACAAAGGATTTAAGCTTTATGTGTCCAACTACATAAATAACTCTGAAGGTAAGTCTGTATTTGTTTTCAGTTCACCAAACTGCATCATGTAGGCTAACACAGCTAACATAGTTAACCCTTGCTAAATTGTTGAGTAAACGTGTTTTGTCTGTACATTTCTGATTTAACACAAATGTTAGTTTCAAACAAGGAGGCAGGAGAAGTCAGGGCTGAGTGTTTACAGTCCATGAGGAGCAGCCAGAAGCCACTGTTTGAGTCAAAGGCACCTGACAGTTCAGTTTCAAACAAGGAGGCAGGAGATTTAGACCAGATTTAGAAACACAAGTTATTTTAATTTAATTATTTTAATTCAAGTTTGTGTACAAAACTTGAGTTGAAGTTAAATATCAGACAATATAAACTCTTTATATTCAACACATGTCTGCTATATGGTTTTGTGAATCTCACTGTTTATAGCAGCTCTTAATAAGAGATGTTTTCTTTCACTGTACAGGACAATGATGAGGGAGCCAGCTGGTCCAGCCTGGATGTTTGTGAGCCGAGATCGGATACAAACACCAAATACAAACAAGTTGCTCCACTGATGACGAAGAACATGTGATCCATGTGGATGGTTGAACAGAAGAGCTGCTTCATCAGTTACCTTTGTCTGACTGATTAAAGACCGTGTAAAGTGAATTTCAACATTTTCTTAAATAAACATTATAAATGTGATAATTGTAATGTTGTAAATGAGTAAAAAGTCTCAAAATTGTAGCTCAATTAATTTTGAAGTTATACATGAAACTGTGTATAAAGACATGTGTGTTTCAGGATTTTTTAGGCGTGTTTTAAACGGGACCGCGTTTCGTCACGCGGTCCTCATTAGTATAGCCCTACCCCCTGCTGCTCTAGTGATATAAATTGTTCTTCGCATGGGTGGAGCCGTTCACTCGCGACTCGCAGATAGCATCAGATAGCAATAGCATAGATATTTTGTTCATTGTTAGCTAGCTAATCAATTATGCCTCGTTCCTGCATCTTCCCAGGATGTTTTAATGGTCAGGGCACCTGCTACTGACCGTCTCCCTCCTCAGCCTCCGGACACCGCCGCCGCCTTTCCTGTTTCTTTTCTTTCTTTCTTTTTTTTATTGCTAAGCCTGTGCCCTACAAGTTCACAAGCTCCTTTTTTGCTAAGAAAATGCGACAGGTCCATTGCATACTTAGTTATCAACGTGATTACTCTTTATCTTAATCACCAACACAGCCCCCGCATGCGATGTGTCGGGTCGGACCGGGTGCAGCCGCGCGAGTCCGCTCATCTTCTAAACACATAACAGCGGAGTTATGAATTATAGTTGCGTCCTCAACTTTAAAAATAAAACCAGAGTTGTTTGTGCACTAAAAACAGCGTAACTCTTGGAAAAAGGAGCAAACAGAGCAGGTTTACTGATGAACCTGTCTTCCTCCTCCACACAGTTCAGCTCTGAGCGAGAGAGTCCTCCTACTTGCTCTCTGAGCTGCAGAACTGCGCTGAAACCACGCCCACGTGCTGACACGCCCCCACAGTTCCAGACTAAGGGAAAATCATGTTTTTTCATGATTTTTGACACTTAATTTTATAAGGAAAACAATGTTTTTAATCAGTCAGATTTATATGGGTGATTAATAACACATATTTATGCCATGTGATAAACTAAAAACACAAATCTAATTTCACTTTACATGGTCTTTAATGTTTTTAAATCTCCATTAGCTGTCGAGGAAGCTGTGACTTAAAGTCAGAAGCTGTAATGCTATAAACTGTTTAAATCTTGTGCCTCATATGTTTTCTACAGTAATGTAACATCATCATCAAATTTGTTTTTAATAAACTGGCTAAAATAAAACTGAACTCTAAGCCTGTCTTAAATCAACATACACATTTTTTTGGGTGATAATAAGAAGACAAAGTCAGAATGTTTTGAACATTTTATTTTCTTACAAGTAGTAAGTAGTGTGACTGTAGTGTCAGGGTACAGTAGTCCTGAAGTATGCAGGTAGATTTTTATGCATCTGCTCTTCAGGTATCGGGTCCTAATTGAGCCGAGTACTGTCAATAAAAAGTTGCAGTGATAATCCGCCTGACCGTGGACTGATGGACACCGTACCGGTCAGCAAGGTCCCGTTGCTTTCATCCAAGGTCAAGGTCATTTAAGAACAGGAAGAACTCAACGGGCTGCAGGATATTGGTTGACGGGGTGGTGTGGATAAATAATCAATAAATAACACTGAACAACTGGTAATAACTAATAATTCAATCTCAATGTCACTACTTGTGCAATAACCTGTCACACAACCTGTGTAATGTTGATTATGTGTAGTGTATATATATATATACTGTATATATATATAACTATGTGCATGTTAGCTTGTACTGTATTACTAGTTTGAAATACTTACAGTAGTTCATTCAAATTCATCCTGCTGCATCATTACTGTATATCCAACCATGTTTACTGTCTCTCTTCAGGACTTTGTGAATATTATAATTACTTTTTCACTTTGCATGCTTTTAGTATAGTTTGATTTTTAGCAAGTCAAATCGGATCTTCTCATCCTGAGCACTTCATTGTACTGTTAACTCTGTGTTAACCTGTATATGACAAATAAACACAACTTGAACTTGATGGGGAGTTCCTCTCATCTCATTCTTGGTGAACACCGACCATGAATGGCAGAGCAGAGCAGTCATGGGTCAGAAACACGCCAGGAGGTCAGATGATGCAAACCTGAAAAAACAAAAAAGTGTTCATATTTACCTTCATAACGTAAAAAACCAAACAGAGAACTCTTTATGAGAGTTATGCTTTAAAATAAATAATTACATCTCAGGAAATAAAAGTTTAATTGAAGTGAAACAGTTCTGGTTTCATATTAAAGGAAACTGCAGAGAATATTTCAGAGGTGTAACAGCCCTGAAGTTACTAGGAGTTTACAAACATATTTACAGATTAGAAAACTGTTAAAATCTGAATATTATTTTAAAAGTATGTAGTTACAAACTTTTATTAAATCACTCATCATGACTCCAACATTAAATCTACAAGTGCAGGATGTGGAGTCGAGTCATATTCATGTTTCTTACTGAGCTGCAGCTGTGTTCTCCTCCTCGCTGTCCTCTTTGCTGCTTCTCCCAAAGCCGCGGTCATGGAAGGGAGAATTATTCCACTGGAACAATGCAGGTACAGCTCCTTTTTAACCACTGTTTGATGCTGGCTCTTGAATATTCTGAGGTTTAAAACGCCAGCTACAACCGAGTGTTAGCTTTAAGGCTAACTCGGTTAGCCACGAACTCTGGCATTAAAATATAAAAAACTAAGCGCTCTATTGTACCTGCTATTCACTGGACACAACGGCACACAACAAATCTCTCTTGTTGTACCAGTAGCTCGCAGATAATTTACCTTTTGTGTCTTTTACATGGTCTAGTTCTAGAAGCTACCGCTAACAACAACTGCTGTCGACCAGAACCGGAAGTGCAACGTAGAGCCCACATTTTAACGGAAGTACGTCACCACTACCCGTGGCATATACCCTATTCTCTCGCGTCGCAAACAAATCCACCTCCGCCCTCCCAAACCTGGACCAGATTTGAGGCACCAGGTCCGGGTGTAACATCCAATCTCTGTCCAGAGGCCCCCCTCTCAACATGATGTTGGCACCTCTGTTTAGCACACCTGGGATGTAAACAGCCCTCAGTGATCTGAGGTGAACGTTTGCCCAGCAGAGCAGCTCCCTGGCTGTTTTCAACAGCTGGGCTGATCGAACCCCGCCCTCGCGGTTTATGTAAGCTGCGGCTGTTATGTTGTCCGTGTGTACAAGGACATCCTGTTGATGAAGCATGTGCACAAAGTGTTTCAGAACTTTGTGCACCGTCAACAACTCCAACACGTTTATGTGAAGAGACGTACCGGGTGGCCACGTCCCGCCCACTTTCTGAGACTGACATGTCCCCCCCAACCGGAAAGAGACGCATCGGTAAAGACCGCCTTCCGTGACGTCACTTTGCCCAGGGAAACCCCCTCTGACAGAGTCCTGGGATTCCCCCAGAACACCAGGTCCGTCCTCACAGACTGGGGGACTGTGAGCTGGCGCCTTTTGTGGCGTACAGGGTCTATTCTCTGATGAATAAACCACCTCTGCAACTTCTGCATGTGCAATAAACCTATTTTTACCACTGTGTGTCCTGTGGCCATCATTCCTAACAGCCGCATAATTGTGATCGCCGACACCGTGGTGTGCGGCTGGACGCGGTGGTGGAGTAACATCAGCGATTCTTTTCTCTGGTTCGACAGAACCATTTTCAAAGGGCCAAACAAGATGGCGGCATGAGTGGTCACTTTTAACAAGCCCTCCTGAATTTATTTGAAAAAGGAGCTAGCAAGATTATATTGATGCAAAAAGACATTTAAACTGCTAAATTCGCTGAACAATTCAAACATTGGACTTCAAAAAGTGGAGGAAAAAAAGAAGACGTCCTGTAACTTCCTTATACAGTAATGGCTGCAAGTGGTAAGTGCAAATCAATCTGCACAGAAAATACACCAACTAAGACGTCAGCTAAAAGTCACAAGTCAATGGAAGAGAGAGACTCCGCTGAAAACATCATAGCATCTATAAAGCTGACAATAAATGAGAGAGGAGACGGTCTGCAAGAAAGTATAAATGACCTGAAAGATTCGGTGGAGTTTATCCACGCAGAGATGAAAGAGGTGAAAGAAAAGATGGCGGAAACCACTAAAAGAGTTGGAAAAACAGAAGAAAAGGTGTTGCACATGGAAAACAAGCTGCTTGATCTTTCACGTTATAAAAGAAGATGTGACCTGCGTCTTTTGGGAATAAAAGAAGAAGAAGGATAAGATGTCCGTAACAAAGTTATTTCCATCTGCCAGAAGACAGCACCGGGATGTAAAGAAAAACTACCAGATGTCATCGACAGCGTGCACCGGCTGGGTCGTGTTACGAGCTCGGGACGTCCTCGAGAAGTGATCATCCAGTTCTCCATGAGACACTACAGGGACACGGTGTGGAAGGCGGCCAAGCAGTCATCCTTTCTGAAAGAAAACAACCTGCGTTTCAAGGAGGACTTCTCCCCTGAGGATCGTCAGAGAAGAAATCTGCTGTGGCCACTGGTAAAAAAAAAAAGCATGAGAAGAAGGGAAGACAGCTTTCTACATCGGCCCCAGGGCCTTTGTTGTTGACAGAGGAGGAAAGAGAAGCGAACTTGAACCTGCTAATGACTAGAAGGTATCCTGAAAATTACAACAATTAAGTCATAATGTTCAAATATTGAAGGAAGCTCCGTTTAAACATTTTATTTCTCTGTTGGGAGAGTTTGTTAAGACTTGTTTTTTATTTTTTTGTTCCCTAGAACTCCCTAGAATGTGTTTAAAATGTTTTATAGCACTATGTCTGTGCTAATTTTCATGTATTTTTGCGTAGTGGTTTAAATCGGCAATATTTGGTCTAAAAACGTGTTTACGGTACTCCTATGGGTTGAACTGGTGAATTACACCTTGATTTTCTTATTTGTCCAAACGCTCATGTGTGACGTCACATCGTCTCTGCCCTGAGTATAAAAGAGGTTCGACCATAGCCACTCCCCTTGCAGAGAACGTCTCTGCACTCCTCCTCCTGTCCGTAGCGCGCGCACACACACTCTCTCGCAGTGCAACAGTCTGTACCATACAAGCACCACTCCAGCAAATACTTTTCACTTCATCAAAATCTAATCAAAACTCCAGCGTTCTAAAAGTAATAATAATAATTAATTCAATTTATAACGCACTTTTCATTACTGAAAATCTCAAAGTGCTACACATATATTGAATGCTACACACATTCATAAACCGGTGGCGGCAGACTACCATGCAAGGTGCTTTCCAGTCCTACCGGGAGCAACTCGGGGTTAAGTGTCTTGCCCAAGGACACAACGACACATGGTGCGGGTCCCGGGAGTTGAACCGCCAACTTTCCGATCGGGAGACGACTGCCCTTACCACTACGCCACGGCCGCCCTTTAAAAGTATGTGGTAGAACTGCATTTGTGTTCTTATACTATGAAGGGCTGATTTTTGCACAGATGCCAAGTTAGTCTAGCAATAGGGAGCTGGTTTGGAACCCAAAAGGACTGGGGTTCGATCCCTGGTCACGGCATATTTTGATTTTTTGTTTTGTTTAGGATAGATCGGGGTGAGAATAGATAAATACATCTACCTGTACATAATAATTCTTTGTTGTTGCTTGTTTTAAGTGGTGTATTACTAATGTAATTTTAACATACAAAAACAATGACGGTCTCTCGTCCTGGCCACACCTCCTCGCTCACCCCCCACCCGCCTCCCCCTCCTTTAGGCGGTGTCTGTTGACACGCCCATTTTTTTTGCATTTTTCAAATATTGTGCAGGGGCGGGGCTATCTTTGGACGTGGGGGTGAGATACACTTTAATAACTGATGAAATTAAATCTGATATTCTTCCAGCTCCTCTATCAGACCACAAACTTATCCTAATTGAAAAAACTACATCAAATCAGAAAATAAAAAATAAAACTACAGCTTACTGGAAACTCAACACTTCTCTTTTAGAAAATAAAGCTGTGGAAGAAAACATTAAACAAACAATCATAAAGTACAGGTAGTCCCCGATTTACGAGCGAGATCCGTTACAACGAGGCGCTCGTAAACCGGAAATCTCGTAATTTGGAACGGCCGCCATTTCTCTCGTAAATCCGGAATTTCGCTCGTAAATTGGAACGGTTTTCGCTAGCGCGACTAAAAACACTCTATTTTCATCTAAAAACTACTTTTGAGTGCATAAAAATGATCGGAAACGTGTGTCTATATGCTTAACTAACTAACTGTGGTGAAAAAACACATGAAAACTCAGTATTTTTTTCGTTTTTTCCAAAAATTCGCAGCTCGTAAGTCTGGAACCTCGCAGATCAGAGCGCTCGTAAATCGGGGACTACCTGTACTGGAATAAAGCTTGCAGCCAGAAGGCATTTAGTAGAAACTGGGAACTCTTAAAATATGAACTTAGAAAACTGTTAATGAAAACTGGAGCTGAAATAGCACAAAAGAAACGAAAAATAGAATCAGAGGTAATAAAAGAAATCATCCTATTAAATAGTATTCTACCAGAAAATTTATCTGAAGAACAAAAGATAAAATTAAACCAGTTACAACTGAACCTGGACAATATTTACATTTCCAAAGCTAAAGGAGCTTACATTAGATCGAGACAGAAATGGTTAGAAGAGGGAGAAAAAAACTCTAGTTACTTTTTTAGATTAGAAAAAAGGCATCAAATATCGAACAGCATTATAAAACTTAAAATAAACGACAATATATGTGAAGACCCAGTTCAGATCTCTACCTTCTGTGAAACTTTCTTCCAAGAACTTTATCAATCAAAATGTTCTGATGAAACTATCACACAATTTATTAATTCTTTGAATAAAGTACAACAAATAAGTCAAATGAATAAAGAGCAATGTGATTCCCAGATTACAATTGAAGATATCCAAAAGTCCATCAACAAACTAAAATTAAATAAGTCACCGGGTACTGACGGTCTCAATGCAGAATTTTATAAGAAGTTTTCAGAACAGCTGTCACCTTTTTTACATCAAGTTTATCTTGAAAGTTTTGATTCTGGATCACTTCCACCAACAATGACCCAAGGTCTCATCACACTGATCCCTAAACCACAAAAAGACAAGCTGCTTCTTGACAACTGGCGACCAATCACATTACTCCAAAATGACTGTAAAATTATTGCAGGTTGTATTGCTAAAAAAATTAAAAGTACTCTTGAAGAAGTGGTTGATGAAACTCAGTCTGGATTCATATAGACATATAACTAATAACATCAGACTTATATTAGATCTGTTAGATTACTCCGATTTAATAGATGGGATGGATTCATATTATTTCTGGATTTTTTTAGAGCATTTGACACTGTCGAGCATACATTCCTGTTTAAAGCACTAGATGTATTTGGATATGGACAAATCTTTATTAAAAGCTGTCAAATGTTATATAAGAATTGTAACGCATCTATAAAATTATCACATGGCTGCTCCAAAAGATTTGATTTGAAAAGAGGTCTCAGACAGGGGTGTCCAGTCTCCCCATATTTATTCCTTCTGGCCATGCAAATTCTCTCTGTTATAATCAAAGAAAAAATTACAGGAATTAATGTTGCAAACAGAAATATTGTAATTTCCCAGCTTGCTGATGATACAGCTCTTTTTTTAAAGAATAAATGTGAAATAAAAAATTCTATTGAAATCATCAATACCTTTTCCAATGCCTCTGGCTTGACTCTAAATCTAAACAAATGTGAATTACTTTCTATTAAATCTTCTTTAACAGGCACCGTCCTCAACATTCCTATAAAAGACAAAGTGAAATATCTTGGAGTCATGATCATTAAAGATCAAAATGTAAGATCAACAGAAAATTTTAATCCCATAATTAAAATAGTTGAACAAAGATTTAATCTGTGGCTCCAAAGAGATCTCTCTCTTTTAGGTCGATCCTTATTAGTCAAAGCAGAAGGTTTATCTAGACTCGTTTATCCAGCCCTTGCACTTGATGTCCCCAAACAAATTTGTACTAATTTTAATAAAATAAACTTTAACTTTATATGGAAGAATAAATGCCATCTCATTAAGAAAAATGTTCTAATGAACAGGGTTGATAGAGGTGGAATTGAAGCCCTCGACTTTACATCTTTAAACAATTCATTCAAAATTAAACATCTGACAAACCTAAAAAATCCTAACTCTATATAGAATGCTATTCCTATTTATATCTTTGACAAGGTGGGAGGATTACCCTTTCTTCTTAGATGCAACTATAGTATACCCAAAATACCCTTAAAGTTATCTATGTTCCATAAACAGATGTTGTTAAGCTGGTCACTTTTGTACAAACACAATTTCTCTCCTCATAAATATTATATTTGGAATAATGAAGATATTAAATACAAGAATAAGACAATTTTTTATAGAAAATGGTTTGATAAAGGAATATTACTTGTAAGCCAATTGTTAAATCCAAATGGTCACTTGTTATCTTATTCTGAATTTTTGTCACATTTTCAATTTCCTGTTACACCTAAAGAATATGCTGTGGTGTTTGACGCAATCCCCAGTGGGGCTTTACAACTTTTATCATCTACACCTTCAGGTCAAGATCATCCAGTGCCTTGTTTTGATCCAAGCTCCATTTATATTGACTATGATTGTCCTTTGATAAGTAAGAAAACAACGAACAAAGCATTAAGAAATGTTCTTTTAAGAGACGTTGTCTTTCCACCATCTTGTACATTTTACTGGTCCAACATATTTGAAAATATAAATTGGAAAAGGACTTGGCTACTCCCAAAGAAATACCTAATAAATAATAAAGTAAAATAAATTTCATACAAAATTATTCACAATTGTTATCCAGTTAAAGCATTTTTGATAAAAAGATATAAATGGGACATGGATCCTATATGTGTACTTTTTGTAAAAATCACGAAGAAGAGCTTGTTCATTTGTTTTGGGATTGTTGTTACACCAAAATATTCTGGAGGGACATGTCAATTTTTTTTAATCGAAAGAATGTGAATATCACTTTTTTAACAGAAAAGCATGTTTTATTTGGGATGGAGAAATATGACCTTGTTAATAAAACTGAATCTTTATATGTTGTTAATTTTTTTTATTATTTACGGTAAATACCATATTAACAGTGTTAATAGGCTTTTGTTGTAAATATTTGGAGGTGTTAATAACACCTCCAAATATTTACAACAAAAGCCTAACTTCCAGATTTTATTATCTTCTATAAATATTTATATAGAATCCATAAAAGGAAGCTCAAATGCTAAAGCTATTCAAATGATAACTGCCTTTGAAGAACTACAACCCTCGAGCACCGATTTGATTTTAACTTTGTAAAATACTGTTTTGTGTAATGTAATACCCTTGATTGCTGTATTTGTGTTCATAATTACATGTAGTTCTGTGTTGTTCTGTTGTGTTCTTGTATGTTCCATATTTGCAATAAAAAATAAAGAACCGCTTTCAATGTTATTGAGCATAAGTTGACACCCAGAAAAAGTATCTGTTGAGCTGGTGAAACAGCTTTTCTCCCAATTTATGGCGAAGCCTAAACTGGTCAGATGACTCACCAAAATCTGTGTCTGTGTTGATGCCTCCATCTTGGATCCAGACAGGAGCAACAGATCGTCGAATGTAATACATGACTCGGAAGCCCCTCGAACGCAGTGGTTGTAGCGCTGCTTCGATGACCTTCGTGAAAAGTCCGCGGCGCGCGATTGAACTCGTAGCAGGTTCCCTGAAAGGCAAACCTGAGGAACTTCCAGTGTTTTGGGACGATTTGGAAGTAAGCGTCTCTGAGATCGATTAGTACCATCCAGTCCCCTGACGTCACGTTCTCGCGAACGCGCTTCTACGTTAACATATGAAAAGGACGTTTCATAATGTAGTCGTTGAAAATTGACAAGTCTATAAAATCGGCCTGAGACCCCCTGGTTTCTTGGGGACTAGGAAATATTTTGAATAAAACCCGTTCATTTCCTCGTCCGGAGGGACCCCGGAAATGACGTGTTTCGCCAAAAGTTCCAATCTCAGCTCCGCCCCCTGTGCAGGAGAGGAGAGTTTCGTCTCCAAAACTCCGTTGACCGGCTGGGCGGCGTCATTGAGAACTGTAGAGTGTAACCGTCTCGAACCAGATCCTGTAAGCATTTGTTCAGAGAGCAAGTTTGCAGCCAAATCGCTCTGTGATCTGTCAAGCATAGATATATTATATCTATGCTGTCAAGGGGCAGCAGCCATCTTGTTCTGCCGCCTAAGGAGACATAACCCCGGCCTCTACCGCCGCCAAGTGGACGGAGTCCGCGTTGGCCCAAGGGAGGCCGGTCTGAAAAGGGACGTTTACTGCCCGCCGCCTCACGAGTGCAGCACTGACACACGTTTGAATCATGTGTGCAAGAGAAACGTCTTTTTTGAGACGAGTCAGTGACATTACCTGTTGTTTGACTCGTTGTTGAAGAGGACAGAAAAGTCCTGGCTGGAACCATTGTGTCCATTCATTCATTCAATCTTTATTTATATAGGCTAGCATCGTTGAGCCACGGGGACTCATTTACAAGAGGGACCTGTCTCACTCACACCCAGGGTCAATTTTTAGTTACCAATCAGCCTAACATGCATGTTTTTGGTCTGTGGGAGGAAACCGGAGTACCCGGAGAAAACCCACGCATGCACGGAGAGAACATGCAAACTCCACCCAGAAGGCCCCCGGACTGGGATTTGAACCGGGGACCTGCTCGCTGAGAGGCAGCAGCTCTACCAGTTGTGCCACCGTGCTGCCCAAGTCCAGGCCAAGTCCAGGCCAGGCTCATCATGAGAGTTAACTGTGTTAACAAGTGTAGATGTTTGTCTGACATGACTGTGCAGTGCATCGCTCTGTGCCTGCTGGCAGTCAAGTACGCACGCCCCCGTCCAGTGTTGCCAGATCTCGCAACAGAAATAAGCGACCAGCCCCATGAAAACAAGCCCAACTGGCAACCCACCCCATTGTATAAAACAAAGGCCGTTTTTAAACAGTAATACATTTAGTATGGCATTACATATATTGTAAACAGCAAAATTATGTTAAACACTTTGAAGAACATATCCACTCTAAAAATAAAAATACATTTTGCATATTTATACAAATTAATCCCATTAAGCCTCTGGGACTCATTTACCAGAGAGACCTGAATTTTAAACGAAGAGTGATGACAACAATGGACAACAACAACAATCATAAAGGATGCGCACAAAATTAAACAGCAAACTCATAGTAGGCTAAGTCAACGAAAAACTTTCTTTAATCTCTATCCTGAATCATGCTTTAAAGCTACTGTATGTAACTTTTCTAAAAATGTATTTTTAACATATTTCTTCACTCTGTCACTATCGCCTGACAGACTGATGTTAGACAGGTAATCTCTGAAAAAAACTATAGTCCTCTGGCTTCTCCCGGTGGTACTACAAGCATTTCTAAAAACCCACAGTGACCCGCCGTTAACCAGCCAATAAAAACAGAGTTTTTAACCAGCCAATAAAAACAGAGTTTGGTTCATGAACGAGCTTCTCACGCCCATCCCCCGCCCATCCCCGCCTGTCCCAACCCCGCCTGGCCAGTCACGAGACAGGCCATGCTGTGGAGGAGGAGCTAAGGAGGGTGAGTTGCAGAGGTCAGCAGAGAGCAAGGGGGAGGGACCAGAAAGGTGTCTCTGTTCAAAATTTTTCTGTCCAGCGTTTTCCAGAAACTACATACTGCAGCTTTAAAGCTGAACTATCTAACTTTGTAATGTAGTCTGTCACTTTTCAAACAATATATTTTTAACATATTTCTTCACTCTGTCACTATCTACTGACAAACTGATGTTAGACAGGTAATCTCTGAAAAAAAAAACTATGCTTCTCTATCAGCATTTATAAAAACACTAAAAACACAGAGTGACCCGGACAATGACCAGCCAATAAAAACAGAGTTGTTTGTCACGCCCCAACCCACGCCCCCGCCTGTCCCAGCCCAGCGCTGCGCACGTTCTCATTCAAAGGATTGCAAAGCGATGCAGGACTGTTTTGTATGTGACACAAATGTATTAAATATCCCTTCTTCATCCCAGAGCTGGACTTTTAGTTTGTTTTTTTGCCAAAAGTCAAGTGATCGCTTCATCCTTCACTCACAGGAATGAGGAAATTGATTTGTCACGACTCACGAGCAAATTAAATCATGTCCAACGTTGCTTCGTGAACCTCTGCTGATTTCTGCTGGTTTTTGTGTTGTAGGACCAGTGATTCATGGTTTTATAATATTTTTAAAACGTTTTATTAACATATAATTCACAGAACTTCGCAGCGCAGACAGGACATGTAGTGGGGGCGGAGCATTCCAGACATACCAGACCTGCACTGACAGAAAGAGGAAGTCACGAGCGAATTAAATCATGTCCAACGTTGCTTCGTGAAGCTCTGCTGATTTCTGATGGTTTTTGTGTTGTTGAACAAGTGCTCTATGGTTTTATTATATTTTTAAAATGTTTTATTAACATATAATCACAAAATATTGAAGCGCTCCGAGCGGACACACAGCAGGGGGCGGAGCTGCAGAACTTAAGTCCAACAGAGAACGGACTGTAGGGAGCAGAATGCTTTCACCTGCTGGAAATTTTTCTAAGTCCCAGGGTACTGCAGAAACTACATAGTTCACCTTTAAGTGTGTGCTCTTTTTCCCATTCTTTATTATATTTTTTCCGACATTTTCCACTTGGAGCTCATTTTAGCGTGGTCTTGTCACTCTAGACAAAGAATAAAGAACAAAGAATAGCATTCATTCATTCATCCTTTATTTATACAGGCTAGCCTCGTTGAGCCATGGGGACTCGTTTACAAGAGGGACCTGTCACACTCATACCTAGGGTCAATTTAGAGTTACCAATCAGCTTAACATGCATGTTTTTGGACTGTGGGAGGAAACCGGAGCACCCAGAGAAAACCCACGCATGCACGGAGAGAACATGCAAACTCCACCCAGAAAGGACCCCGGACCGGGATTTGAACCGGGGACCTGCTCGCTGAGAGGCAGCAGCTCTACCAGTTGTGCCACCGCAAGCAAGCCCAAATAAGCGACTTCACATCCAAAACAAGCCCAAGAAACCGCAGCAAGCGACTCAACAAAATTAGATGTGACTTCAGAAAATGACAAGCCCAAAGTCACTTATAAAAAGCGGACTTGGCAACTATGCCCCCGTCCTCGTGTGGGGAGGCGGGGCTGGAGTGGTCACAGGGGGAACATCGAAACCACTTGTAGCTTGGCTTTGTGTGAAGGAATTTGCTTTGTTTGTACTGCACGAACCTGGAGATGCGTTCACGGACCTAGGAAAAGAGGCAACCAGCATGTCTGAATAAAAAACACTGTTTGCAAAGACAGATTCTTAATTATCAGAAAACAAAAAACTGCTGAACACATCCTCTTCACACCGTCATTTTTTAAGAAAGTCTCTTTTAGCACTCTGGTGCTGGCTTGCCCATGAGGTCTGCTGGCGACCCCTGCCTCTGGAGCTCTCGGCCTGCTGGTAATAGTGAGCCGGGTGTCCTCTGGACGGAGCTGGGGTCTGCGGCACAGCAAAGATCTGTGACGTGGTTGAAAGTCTCTGCAAGCTGTGGTACGCCCTGCTCTGCTCCCTAGGGCGCACCGGTCCGCGTGCAGCACGAGGGTCTGCCCGAGGCGACGCTGCGTGTTTCTTCACCTGCTCGAGCGCCTCTGTGGATGAGCGCAGCTGCTCAAACACGGCGTGGTAGTGCTCACCGAACAGACCCTGTGCTAGAAAATATAGAGAAGAGGTTTGGGTCAAGGATGAAAGACCTTCTCTATATTTTCTAGGGCCCATCCTGAAAGACAGATTTGATTTGGGGGATTCCATAACTTTCTATAATCAACTCTTTGCAGCACCTGAGTGGCAGGGTGGAGAAAAATTATCTACAGCTGACTCTGATACTGGCTAACAAGTTTCTTGGGACCTTTGGCCAGGATTGTCTCTACTGGATCATACATTACCATTGTGACAGCCCTAAGACTCTTACTGAAAAAAGTCATGACTAACCTCTACTTTTCTTTGTGCCTTCTAGTCCTGTCCTTGTAGTTCCCTCTGTGGAAATCCTGACTTCTCATGTCTGCAAAACAGAGCCTCATTGTGGAGCCTCAGCCTGGATACCATCCTCTCTTCCTGTCATCAACCTGCAATCATGTCATCAGATCAGCCTTTTTGGGTCTCCGTCTTGCCACTCTCTTCAAACTCACCCAGTCCCATCAACAATGACGACCCAAGCGAAATTTGGTTTGGGGCCCTTTATTTCTACTAATGTGGATTACTGCAATCAACAGATCAGATAATTCACCCACCTAACAAATTCATTGCAACTATGACAGCCCTGTTTGCATTATCCTAAATGTATGCAGGGGCGTCAAACTCATTTTCATTTTAGGCCACATCAAGCTCATGAATGACCTCAAAAGGTAGGACATGGCAGAATGTATTGATAAAACTACCTATTAACAAACTGGTAAAATATAGCTTTCTCTGCATTCGATAACTACTTCTAAAAATTAAATATTTTATGTTTGAGTGATTTGGCTTAATAAACATATAAACTAATTATTAATTAAATAATGTTATTAATATTGAAGCACATCTGCTCACACAGACTCATGTTTGTGTTGCTGTTGTTCAGCGTATTGTTTTTGTATTATTAGTGCTTAGCTTAGCCGTAGTTTAACATTTTTCTTAGTTCATATTTTAGATCTTATTACTGTTTTTATTTACAATTTATACATTTGTTGGATGTAACTGCGACCCTGTGTACACAATTTTGTTCCATCACATGTACAACATATGATGAGAATGACCATAAAGAAACCTTGACCTTAACAACTGTTACCTTGAAGTTTTGTTTCTGTGGCCCTCTAGGGTGTAGAGCCACAGAAATGGTTATGGTGGGCCGGATTTGGCCCACGGGCCTTGAGTTTGACGCATGCGATCTAGTGGTACTAAAAGTAAAAAAAGAAAACAAAAACACCAGTTTGCAATGTATATTATTGGACTACTCCTTCTGCTCACGGTAACAACCCCTGCTTCCTCTTCTACAACCACTCCTCAAGGTTTACGTTTTGGATTTATTTCTAGGACTGACACTGTGTTTGACCCTCGCCTATGCTTCTAGACCTGTTCCCTTTCAGTCATGTTCTCTCGGTGCAGCATATGCAATGAGAATTGCGCCCCCTCACGATTACCTGAAGGAATACATTCACGCCTTTACGGCAAGGGCGTCAGCGTAGCGCCAGAGGCCCCTCCCTCTGGGTACTTAAGCCACTGACGCCCATCCAACTTTCTCTTTTTGCCCTTCACCTCGCTTAAACCTGAACTACCTCTCTTCGCGGGACTTCTCTGTTGCTTCATCGCTCAACCAGAGGTGAGCTTGCTCCCTACACAGAGCGTATGGAGAATTATTCCTGCATACTGCTGGGCTAGCAAAAGCTAGTCCGGCACATTTTCTCTTAACCCCAAAGTTTTTTCTTCTCCTCTCTCCGCAGACTGCTTCGGTCGACCGCGCTAACTGCGCGAACAACTGCTACCACTAACTCGTAGCGGGCTAGCCAGCGAAAGCGACGCGATGGAGGAGACGTCTCAAGAAAAAAGAAAAAGAATTCTGGAAGGACTCGCTCGCCTTATCTCGGACATGCCTCAGAGAAAGGAAAGCGAAAGACAAGACTTCCAAGGAAAACCAGCAGGACGGCGAGCCCAACCTCGCGCGCCTGTCCTAGCGGATACGGTTTCTCCCTCGCAGCGACGGACACCCACGAGGCCTGTCCCGTCTGCTTGGGGATGTTACACGCTAAAATGGCGTTGGATATGCCCGACTCTTGCCCACACTCCTGGAGGCGGTGAGGAGGCACCGGGCGGACTTTGTCACCAAGGCCATGGGCGCCGCCGCAGCGCAAGCGGACCCAGACACCACCAAGCCCCTCACTCCCACACCGGAGCTCGAGAACATGGCTCTGGACGACAGCACACTAGTCGAATGGGGTGACAGCCCAGACGTGCTGGCTCCCATGGTGGACTTAACAGTCAAATTCGACACCCGAGGCATGGTGAACGAGGACGAGATCTCAAATTCAACCTCAGGCGAATTTTCCGCGGAGGACGCAGACGCTGATTACGAGGAACAGGGAGAAGATCTCTCCCGCACCCCGGTACCTGTGCTCCCGGAGACTGACTTTTCCATCCCTGCTCTGTTCGACCTGTGTCGCAGAGCAGTGGACGCGCTGCAGATCCCATGGCCAGAACCTCCGCCTCGTCAACAGGTCACGAGGCTAGCAGGAAACTATTTTTATTCAAAGCAGCAGGCCGCCACGAGGCAAAGGATGCCCGTGTTCCTGGACTTCCTCACAGAGCTTACTCGCACCTGGGCTCAGCCCCGAGCTCCCATGCTCTTACCACTCTTGCAGTTTCTCGACGTGGATGGGATGGATGAGGTGGGAATAGCCAACGTGCCTCAAATTGAGGACACGCTGGCGTGTCACCTGGCTCCCAAGTCATCCGGGACAAAACCAACTCTCCCCAGCAAAGCTTGTCGAGCTTCAGCTTCTCTGCTCGAGAAATGCTACAGAGCTCAGGGACTCGCGGCGCGCGATGAACGCGTCCGCGTTGATGCAGGCTTACCTGGCTGAAAAACTGCAGCAGCTCCAGGTAACGACGGACAACAAGCAGCTGCTGACTTGCTGGATGAAGCCCGCAGGGCAACAGACTTTGTGCTCCGCATGATGGGAACAGCTGCTGTTGCTCAAGGCAGAGGCATGGCTGAAGTGGTCATCGCGATACGCCATCTGTGGATGACCTTAACTGACCTTCCCGAGGGACAAAAGTTGCCTTTTCTCCACCACTCGATAGAACCGGCGGGTTTGTTTGGGAAAGCTCTGGATCGAATTCAGACCAAGCTGGACCAGAGGCGCAAACAGGCCAAAGCTCTCCGGGTGGGCATCCCCAGGAGAACCTTCATCCCCCCCAGGGAGTCAGCTGGGGACAGACCTGTGCAGCCTCGACACCGCTCAGCAACACATGCCCCACCGCAGAAGCGACCAGCATACGAGGACGAGCACCGGCAGAATCAACCACCGGGCCCACCTCGAACCGAACACGCATGGAGTAAAAACAGGTTTGTTCCCCGCCAGGCGGTCAGACCTAGGGCCTCCTCGGCGAACCGGGACACCAGACAAAAGCATGCCTGATGAACCAGGTCCACGTCTTGGGTTTACACGATCACTCGCCCAAGCGGTACGGGGAATGATCTTTTCATGTCCACACTTTATTTGTAGCACGGAACAAAAAGCTGGTAACTCTGTTGCATGCACAAATCATGTTTTTCCTGTTGTGCATGACATAAAGTCAAATATGTTGTTACACTTAAGCACGAATAAAGCTAAAAAAACAGTTCCTCTGTGTTTTATTGACAACAAAAAAAACACAATAACTTCAGCAGAACTGCTAGCCAATATAAAGGGAGGGGGTCACCTCCCCTCCCCCCCATGGCTCACGGGTGTTAGCCTAATCAATAAGCCCCAGCAGGGTGCCTCTGTTCCGTCTGTAGCGGACGAGCACAGAGACGTCTGCAAGCAGCTCCCACATACCTTCCGGAGACAGGTGAGGGGAGTCACGTGTTCCAGCCCCCGCTTCATTGTGAACCACGGGGCGGACAATACACAAACCAAGCAAACACGTGACATGTCCGCGCCCCAGGGATGCACGCCGACAGAGTCTGACGACCCACCTTCCTGGCTCCCAGTAAGGGCCGGGGAGGCCATGGCAGTAGCCCAAAGGCTACTATCAGCTTCACACGTTCACAAAGGCAATTGTGATCAAACTGCTGTGTGTGTAAACAGACCAGGGCTGAATCAGATTCCTCCTCCTTTTAATCGAGGGGAACTGAGCTCTCTGTCACCAACCAATTTAAAGTCTGCCAAGAACAAACGACCATCTCCACGTTCTCACGCTGCAGCTGTCCCCTTATCATTGATGGGTGACATGCAATGTTCAAGCAGTGATCCTACAGCACGTGACCATACTCATTGTACTGGTTCAGCTCTGCTCTTAAACAATATCCTCCCACCGGGTGAAACACAGACCCTGGGCGGTTTGTCGGGCTCCAACGCTCTGTTAAGGCCGGAGACCAGTAAACCAGACCCAACCAGGAAACGGGTTGGGGTCAGGAGTTCTGCTCGCTTACAAAACTTGCAGCTCCTCAGTCCCATGACCCTCAACAAGAAGAGGAAAAACAGACATTCTGTTCCACTTTTGTCTAATAATGACGACAGATTGCCTCTGCCCTCGAACACTCTCGATCAGAGTAGTGTGGCAGCACATTTGCAAAAGGGCCTTCTCCTTAACATGGTTGACCCTCAGGGGATCACAGAATCCAAGGCCCTTGGAGGAGAACTGGTTCCACCAACTGCTCCTCTTCAGGGACACACTATGTCACCAGAAGGAGCGGTCTCGCCACTTAGGCTGGGAGCTGTTAAAAAAAGTTCAGCTTGGTGGCAGAAAAGAACAAGCTGGTGGCATCAGGCCTGCCGGAAAATGTGGTAAAACCCATTCAAAATGCCCAAGCTGTGTCAACACAGTCTCTTTACGTACAGAAATTGTGTATTTTTGAAGCTTGGTGCACAGAAAGAAATATTATTTCTTATTCATGTGACCTGGCTCAGCTCCTGACTTTCCTTCAGGACTTACTGGAAAAAGGTTGTTCTTTCTCAACAATTAAGGTGTTCCTATCAGCAATTTCAGCCTGTCACGAAGGCTGGGGAAACAGGACGCCTGGCGCGTATCCAATCATAATAAGATTTATGAAGGGCGTGCTAAGAATGAGACCACCCAGCAGGATCCTGACCCCTGGTTGGGATCTTAGTCTGGTCTTGGGGGCTCTCTGTGATCCTCCATTCGAGCCACTGAGCGAGATTAAGATAGATTTATTATCTTATAAAACCGCTCTACTCTTGGCCCTTTGCTCGGCGAAACGCGTGGGTGACCTCCATGCCTTGTCTGTACATCCAATGTGTACCAGATTCGCCCCTGACGGGTCAAAGGTCACCCTAAGGCCTAATCCCGCATATATCCCGTAGGTGTTGACTTTAAACCATAGGAGTCTGGACTTTGATCTCTCCTCTTTTTCACCTGCTCCTGTCCTCACTCAAGAACAGGAAAGACTGAAGGCTCTCTGCCCTGTGAGAGCTTTACGCACTTACATGTAGAGAACAGCCGAATGGAGAAAAACAAATCAACTGTTTGTGTGCTTTGCAGAACCTACTACCGGAAAGGCCCTATCAAAGCAACGCCTCTCACACTGGGTAACTGAGGCCATAAAAAGGGCGTACAGTAGCAAAGGTCAACCTTCTAGAGTGCACGCTCACTCTACTCGGGGCTTGGCCACTTCGTGGTCACTGTTCAAGGGTGTACCAGTTGCAGACATCTGTGCTACGGCGAACTGGAGCTCAATAAACACATTTGCAAAGCATTACAGTTTGGATGTTACTGTGTGTGATGTCACTCAGGCTGTTCTTTCTAACACACAGTAGAAAGTAGCCTTGAGATACCTGCTGGTCAAGGGCAGACGTTCACACTAGCATGCATTTTACTGAGCATTTCAAGGGCGTGAATGAATTACGTTCCCATAGCATATGTTGCACCAAGAGAACATGACTGAAAGGGAACTGAAAGTTATGCACCATAACTCATGTTCCCTGAAGGAAGGGAACGAGGTGCAACATATCTGGCCCTTTCAATTCTGAAAGCTCGTGAAGTGCATTTTGGAGAAAGTTGGATGGGCGTCAGCGGCTTAAGTACCCAGAGGGAGGGGCCTCTGGCGCTACGCTGATGCCCTTGCCGTAAAGGCGTGAATGTATTCCTTCAGGAAATCGCGCGGGGGCACAATTGCCATAGCATATGTTGCACCTCATTCCCTTCCTTCAGGGAACTTGAGTTATGGTGCATAACTTTCAGGTTCTTTGAGGTTGGCTTGAAACACAGCAATGAAGACTATTTATTGGACAGATCTGGTTGGCAGGCCACAGACTGATGAAGTCTTCTGGATGGAAGACGAAACGTTTCTCCCTTAAAGAAACTGGTCCAGATTAAATAATTTAACCTTCTTTTGTTATCTACCTGGATGATTGAGCCTACAACCCATTTTCCCCTTTCAATCTCACTCTCCTCGTCTCAGCCTTGCAGTTGCGCTTCACCGAGTGGATGACGTCATTCTGTCCTACCACTTCAGGTGGCCCCCACCCAGGGGCGGCCGGCCACTAGAGGGCGGTAGGGAGCCGCCCCTCTGGAACCTCTGCAGCTCTTCACCATTTGAAGACTTTTTTTTATAAAAATGAAAAAATAAAATAAAAATATTTCAAAAATATGTGCATATATGTTTTTAGTTGTGTAGGATAAATAGTTTATGAGTAATGATGAGTTATATTGTTTGTTTCAAAAAATGTTTTTTGATTGGTGACGCATTTTCCTGTTTGGGGCGCTCTTATCTGATCCATTGACTCTAATTATAACTGGCGCATGCGTACTGATGCGGCACCTTACAAAACAATGGGATAAAGCTGGGCACAGTTTTCACCGCCCTGAAGACGTCTAACGTGAGCTTTGCCTACAGATCGCTTGTTTCCTGCATTTATTTATTTATTTTAAAAAAAAATTTTTTTTGTCTGGAAAATTTGCCGTGTGTCAGTGACTCAAGCAGGCTTGCTCAGGTAAGTTTTGAAAGCCCTTTATCTAATGTCTATTTGCATTTCTGGCTGATATACCTCTCAATTTTATTGCTGTTTGTGAAAAAAGCCCTCTGTTAATCTAAACGTGGCAACAGGTTAGTTTGTTAGCTAAAATGCTAATGCCTTTATCTAATGCTGATATTATATTACCATTCCTGACTGATATCCTCTCCACTTTTAGGTGGCTCTGAGTCTGTTTGTGATAAAAGCCTTCAGCCCAGCTGACTGTTTCTAAAAGTGGCAACTGGTGAGTGAGTTTGTTTTGTTCTTTGTTTGTTTGTGGAGTTAGCATGCCAGTGCAAGTTATTGTACAGTATTGGACTCTGATGGCTACATTTACTGTATTTTAATTTGCTTATAAAAAATGATCAGACATTAATAATTGTATATACTAAATGCCACTTGTTGTGTTTTACTATTTCTTAACACTGTATTGAACTGGAGAATGAAAACAAAGTCTCTTGCACGTTACTAGCTCTTATTAACATTGAAACATTTAAGGTACATTTATATGGTGAAATGCTATATATGCTAAGGTGCATTAGGAGTTAGAGCCTTTAATATTAGGAATATTTAAGAGAAACGGTACTACAAAAGAGATTGATTCTATTTATTTGCTCTCCACTGCACACCTGTAGAAGGAGGTGAGGTCTGAACTTCTCAGACCAGCTCATCTCAGCCATCTGAGGAAGTATAGTCTCTGATGACCTTTCTTGATCAGGCTGGTGGTGTTGTTGCTCCAGCTGAGGTTATCATTCATGTGTACACCTAAGTACAGTACTTGTAGCTGGAGACCACTTCCACCGCAGAACCTCTTATGTTCAGTGGGGTGTGTGTTTGTTCCTTCTGAAGTCCACAATCATCTCCTTTGTCTTCTTCACATTGATGTGAAGGTTATTCTCTTTGCACCAGCTCTCCAGGTGTTCCACCTCCTGCCTGTAGCTGGACTCATCATTGTTTGTGATGCATCCCACCACCGCTGTATCATCTGCAAACTTTACAATATGACAGCCTGGATGGGTGGCTGCACAATCATATGTGAGCAGAGTGAACAGGAGAGGGCTCAACACACATCCTTGAGGAGAGCCAATGCTGAGGGTTCAAAAAGGCGTTCAATTCAAGATCAACTGGACTTTATTTGTAACAGAAGACGTTTCGCTTCTCATCCGAGGAGAAGAAACGTCTTCTGTTACAAATAAAGTGCAGTTGATCTTGTATTGAACGCCTTTTTGATTTATCATGTCCTGGATGACTGAGAATCTTCACCAGCATATCCTTGAGGAGAGCCAGTGCTGAGGGTGATGGTGGAGGAAGATAAGATGTGGATCCTCACTGACTGTGGTCTGTCTGTTAAAAAGTCTAGTACTGTACCCAGTTACTCAGTATGTACTCAGTTACAGACCTGTACACTCAGGTACAGACCTGTACACTCAGTTACAGACATGTACACTCAGGTACAGACATGTACACTCAGGTACAGATATGTACACTCAGGTACAGATATGTACACTCAGGTACAGACCTGTACACTCAGTTACAGACATGTACACTCAGGTACAGACATCAGGTACAGACATGTACACTCAGGTACAGACCTGTACACTCAGTTACAGACATGTACACTCAGGTACAGACATCAGGTACAGACATGTACACTCAGGTACAGACCTGTACACTCAGTTACAGACATGTACACTCAGGTACAGACATGTACACTCAGGTACAGACATGTACACTCAGGTACAGACATGTACACTCAGGTACAGACATGTACACTCAGGTACAGACATGTACACTCAGGTACAGACCTGTACACTCAGGTACAGACATGTACACTCAGTTACAGACATGTACACTCAGTTACAGACCTGTACACTCAGGTACAGACATGTACACTCAGGTACAGACACTGTACACTCAGGTACAGACATGTACACTCAGTTACAGACATGTACACTCAGGTACAGACATGTACACTCAGGTACAGACATGTACACTCAGGTACAGACATGTACACTCAGGTACAGACATGTACACTCAGGTACAGACCTGTACACTCAGGTACAGACATGTACACTCAGGTACAGACATGTACACTCAGGTACAGACATGTACACTCAGGTACAGACTGTACACTCAGGTACAGACCTGTACACTCAGTTACAGACATGTACACTCAGGTACAGACATGTACACTCAGGTACAGACATGTACACTCAGTTACAGACATGTACAGACATGTACACTTGGGTACAGAACTGTAGACTCAGGTACAGACCTGTACACTCAGTTACAGACATGTACACTCAGTTACAGACATGTACACTCAGGTACAGATATGTACACTCAGGTACAGATATGTACACTCAGGTACAGACCTGTACACTCAGTTACAGACATGTACACTCAGGTACAGACATGTACACTCAGGTACAGATATGTACACTCAGGTACAGATATGTACACTCAGGTACAGATGTACACTCAGGTACAGACCTGTACACTCAGTTACAGACATGTACACTCAGGTACAGACATGTACACTCAGTTACAGACATGTACACTCAGTTACAGACATGTACACTCAGGTACAGACATGTACACTCAGGTACAGACATGTACACTCAGGTACAGACATGTACACTCAGGTACAGACATGTACACTCAGGTACAGACATGTACACTCAGGTACAGACATGTACACTCAGGTACAGACATGTACACTCAGGTACAGACATGTACACTCAGGTACAGACATGTACACTCAGGTACAGACATGTACACTCAGGTACAGACCTGTACACTCAGGTACAGACATGTACACTCAGTACAGACATGTACACTCAGGTACAGACATGTACACTCAGGTACAGACATGTACACTCAGTACAGACATGTACACTCAGGTACAGACATGTACACTCAGGTACAGACTCATCTGTATTACTTGGCATTTGATCCATGCAAAGTCATAGAACAAATTTTGAGCAGATTTTATTGTTGTTGTGTTAACTTTATTATGTTTTAGTGGCACTAGATGCATTTTACTCTTTTATTTTTATCTGTTTTAATTGTAAAATTAAAACACAATCTGAGATGTTGACTTTTAATCATTTTAGTTGCTTGTATTATCTGATTGTATGATTGTTAAACTTTTATTATGTGACTTTTAATCATTTTTATTACCTGACTGATTGTTTTGTTGTGTGTACAGCACTTTGATCCTGTAGTTGTTTAAAGTGCTCTATAAATAAAGCTGGTATGGTAAAGACATTTGGTCAGCTCCTGTAATGTGCCCTGATGCATGCTCAATAATCCAGGTAGAAAAATCTAAAAAATCTAAGTCTGGTCCTCTGGACATTCAAAAAACAAAACAAAACAAAGCAAAAAATTGTAGAAATGTGGATGAAACTGGTTGATCCACTATGAGATGGTGCTATTTATAAGACTGAGCTGAATACAGCATCTCAGACTGAAGAAGTCAAGACTTCTTCAGTCTGAGATGCTGTATGAGTAGAGGTTGAACGAGTACATCATTTTTTAATCCCAAGTCAAGACTTCTTCAGTCTTAGATGCTGTATTCAGCTCAGTCTTATAAATAGCACCTTCTCACAGTGGATCAACCAATTTGATCCACATTTCTACAATTTTTTGCTTTGTTTTGTTTTGTTTTTTTGAATGTCCAGAGGACAGACTTATATTTTTTAGACTTGTTATGTGCTTTATTGACCACTAGATGGCGTGCCCCCCCATGAAAAAAAAAACAGCAGCTGCCACTGCCCCCACCCCTCCTGTATGCAAAGGTGGCTCTCTGAGGACCTGTCACCTCAGGTGGACCCTGACTTTTCCAGCATCTGAAAAAATAAATAAAAACTGTTCTTGTTTTTACTCTTGTGTCTGGCTGATTTTGAATCCAATAATCTGGTCCTTGTCAGAAACACAGGCAAGGGTCAAACACAGCGAGTCAGTCCTGGTAATAAATCCAAAACATAAACCTTGAAGAGTAGCCATAGAAGAGGAAGCAGAGGTTGATACAATGGGCAGAAGGAGTAATCCAAATCAGGCAAAGGGCAGTCAAAGCGAAGAATCCAGGAAAAAGGTGTAAAGTCGTAATCCAGAGAGCAAGGAATGAACGTCAGGCATGACGCAGGAACAAGAATGGCTTGACATAACAGAGATGATGAGAGGTTTAATAATCTAGTGCCGAGGAGTGGTGAGAGGAGTCCTTAAATATGGGTATCAACAGGGGCGGTGAATTAGCACTGATGATCAGTGGGTGAAGAGTGGGTTGGTAAGATTACAGTAGTTAGTTTAGTTTAATATTATTTGAATATGTAAATATAAATA
>JBBPBX010023360.1:18711-32840 GCA_038048925.1 Garcialebias charrua | reverse complement strand
TATACAGTATATATATAAAGGTGAATTAATGAACAACACTTCTGTCTTTAAGCTAATATTAGGCTGTGATTGTTTTTGAACTACATGTTCATTAATAATAATAATAATAATAATGAATTCGATTTATAATGCACTTTTCATTAATGAAAATCTCATAGTGCTACAAAGTGCAACAAAATTAAAGGTCAAATAACACAAGTGATAAAACAAGTAAAACCAATAACAGTATCAACTAAGATCAAAGATAAAACCATGTGGAGGCAGAGTAAACTCGCTTAAAAAAGAAAGGTCTTCAACCCGCTCTTAAAGTCAACCAGTGACTGTGGAGCTCTTAGGCAGTCAGGAAGAGAGTTCCATAGGCGGGGGGCAGCCACACTGAAAGCACTGTCTCCCATGGTCCTTAATTTGGTTCTCGGAATGTGAAGGAGATTATCGTTCTGTGACCGCAGAGACCGGGTGGATGAATATGGTGTAAGAAGGTCCTTTAGATAATCTGGTGAAGTTCCGTGTAAGCATTGATGTGTAATGAGAGCTGTTTTGTACTGAATTCTGTAGGTGACAGGAAGCCAATGAAGGTTATGGAGAATGGGTGTAATATGTTCAAATTTACCAACTCTCAACAAAATCCTTGCTGCACTGTTTTGAAGAGAGAGCATCCTGTGCTCCAGCATCAATGTGTGGCATGGAGGCTGCACAGTTGCAGAGAGGAAAGCTCTACAGAGAGTGGTGAAGGCTGCACAGAAGTCTGTTGGAGTCAGTCTCCCCACCATCACAGACATTTACACCTCCAGATGCAGGAAAAGAGCCACCTGCATCATGAAAGACCTCACTCACCCAGCACACTCACTCTTTGCCCCACTCCCCTCAGGACGGAGGTTGAGGAGCATCAAATGTAGAACCACTAGACTGAGGAACAGCTTCTACCCTGAGGCTGTTAGACTCATGAATAAATAAATAATAAGAATAATCACTGCAAAATATCACATCATGCTGATGCTGATCTGTTTTCTTGTTGCTGTGTTCATTTGTGACCATCTGCTCATACAGACTCATGTTCGTGCTGCTGTTTATAATGATGTTTTTCCACTACATTAGGGCTTAGTGTATTACTAGTTGATGTTTTTCTTAGTTAATTCTAGATGTTATTACTGTTTTTCTCTTGCATTTGTTGTTGGATGTAACTGGGACCCCGTGTACATAATCTCGTTTTCATCACATGTACCACATGCGGTGCAAATGACAATAAAGACTCTCTGACTCTCTGACTCTCTGAATATATTGAAGCTTCTGAAGATTTTTGCCAGGGATTCCAATAAACAGGGAGTTGCAGTAGTCGAGTCTGGAGGAGACAAAAGCATGGACGAGCTTCTCAGCATCAGAAAAAGTTAGAGATGAGCGAAGTCTGGAGATGTTTCGAAGATGGAAGAAGCAAGTTTTAAACAGAAGCTTAATGTGATTTTCAAATGTAAGACTAGAGTCCATTTTAACTCCAAGATTTGTAACAGAGGTGGAGAGGGGGATGTCTTGTCCAGAAAAGGAAATTGTTGTTATAGTTGATGTTTGATTAATAAATAAACAAAATACTGTAAAATCTACCTCTGTTCATTTCTGAAGTGTACTTCAGCATATTAAATCATAAATGTGGAGGCTGCCAAAGAGAGTAAAAAGTGGACTGAAGTGGGTATGTTTGACGAGTTGGACCGAGAAGATGTGAACAGCGCAGAAGATGGATTTGCTAGCTGTGCGTGCAAAAATAGGCCTTATTAAAAAAAAATAAAAAAAGAACAGTTTAAAATATGTTCATGCAGTCTTATGATTTCAAACATTCAGAATCAAAACGGCAACTGACAACTGGTGCTTTTCTTGCAATTTTGAGTCACTAACTAGTCTTCAACAGTCACAACCCAGTGAGATACCCCGTTAGAAACACTGGTTATTCTATCATACCATACACTGAGCAGTACATGCATCTGTGATGGAGTGAGCAAGTTGGGCCTTGAACATGGTGGGGTAAATGTTCATTCTGACATGCAATACATGTTCTGATCTTCCCCTTCTTAAATGTAAAATGTACAAAGTAGTTCACACTTCAAATTCTTAGTATTTCTGAGGTTGCCTCAAGAGGCAAGCATTTCCTGTAACAAGTCAATTTGTGGATCATTGTTCTTTTATTTTCTATAGCACAAAATACATTAAAAATTATCATAAATAACAAAATACTCTAGAAAGATTCAGGATGTTCAAGTACTTTACTAAGATGTTGTCACTTTAGACTCATACTTCAAACATGATCTTCTATTGCTTGTATTTTGAGCACTTGTACAGCCTGTTGACTCTGAGAATATCGACATCAGACATGCCCACCCTTTGGCCGAGGGGAATATTGGGATCAGGGATGGGAATTATAGTTACTTTCCCAAGCGTTCCGAAGGCAGTTCTACAAATGTATAGAGAAAAAAGAGATCAGAGGAAAACAACAAAATCAGTGTGTTTATAGTTGAATGTCTGTTTTGAAGGTGGTAACTCTTACTTTCCATATTGCATCACAGATGAGTAGTCATATTTGGTGTTGAGATTGTCTGTATCCATCTTGCTGAAGTAGGTCTTAAAATCTGATAACAAAGAAAATGATCAGTATCAGACCACTGTGTGAACTTGTCTGAATGGAGTGATTGATGCTGTGTGATTCTTACCTTCGTGCATGTTTTCCCAGAGGATCTTGACATACTTGTCACGGTCGCTGCGGTTGTGTTCATGGTAGAAACCCAGAGCATGCAGCAGCTCATGTTGGACGATTCCATTGTTCACGCAGCCAGCTCTCATCAGAGATATGACTTGCTTCTCTCCGGTAGGACCCAGCAAAGAAAAGCAACTAAGAAAGTCAAGAGACAAAGATAAATATTGCAGACATTGACATTTGTCTAGAGCAAGGGTTCTGAAACGTTTTGGGTGCACGGATCCCTTACAGTGGAGAAAAGGTTTCAGGGACCCCCTCATAACTGTCATGTTTATTAAATAATTTTCATCAATCTGTCTCTCCAATGCATGCCCTCTCTGGGTCGGGGAGGAGGTCCTGCCCCAAGTGGAGGAGTTTAAGTATCTCGGGATCTTGTTCACGAATGAGGGAAAACTGGAGCGTGAGATCGATAGGCGGATAGGTGCAGCGTCCGCAGTGAAGCGGGCGCTGTACCGGTCTGTCGTGGTGAAGAGAGAGCTGAGTCAAAAGGCAAAGCTCTCAATTTACCGATCGATCTACGTTCCCACCCTCATCTATGGTCATGAGCTTTGGGTTATGACCGAAAGAACAAGATCTCGGATACAAGCGGCTGAAATGAGTTTTCTCCGCAGGGTGTCTGGACTCTCCCTTAGAGATAGGGTGAGAAGCTCAGTCATCCGGGAGGGACTCGGAGTAGAGCCGCTGCTTCTCCACATCGAGAGGAGCCAGTTGAGGTGGCTCGGGCATCTGGTTAGGATGCCTCCTGGACGCCTCCCTGGTGAGGTGTTCCGGGCATGTCCCACCGGGAGGAGACCCAGAGGAAGACCCAGGACGCGCTGGAGGGACTATGTTTCTCGGCTGGCCTGGGAACGCCTTGGGATTCCCCCAGAGGAGCTGCTCCAAGTGGCTGGGGAGAGGGAAGTCTGGGCCTCCCTACTTAGGCTGCTACCCCCGCGACCCGACCCCGGATAAGCGGAAGAAGCTGGATGGATGGATGTCTCTCCAATGCAATGAAAATATCTGTGTAACATTAATACTTAAGACGTGTGAGATTTTGTCTATGCATGACTTGGTAGTTGTCAGGCTGGGACTTAGACGGCCCCATCTTGGATACAGCTGGGGGTGCTTGTGTTGCGCCACTGCCACATGGCCCCCTAGTGGGGTGTGCCCTTTCCTGCCGGCGCGCTTGGGGCCCACGGTGTCTGGGGCTGGGTGTTTGGGCATGTGTCGGCTCGGCCTGGTGACTGCCTGGTGGGGCTCGGGTCCTCTGGTCCTGTTGGGCCTGGCCTGGGTGGGGGGTCCTCTGGGCCCGGGCCTCTGTGCTCAGGACTGGATCTGCCTCGGGGCAGCAGGTTACGGTGGGGGCCTATGAGTTTGGCGCTATTGGCCCCGGGGATGTCACTACGTGTGGTCGCTGGTGGGGCTTTTCCGGTTCTCCCCTATGGTCCGATCTGGGGGATAGGTGAATGGTTCGTCCTGTGTGGGTGTCCCTGGAGGCTCCGCACTCGGGGTCTCTCTTGGGGTCTTGGGCTCTGGACCCCCCTTTGTCTGCCTCAGGTCTTGGGGGCCAGGTATCCTCTGCTTCACAGTCACTATTAAATGTTCTATTAGAGAAGCCTTATACACTTATGCATGCTCTCAACCACACATAAATAGATGCAGGGATGCATATGCAGGTATTGTATGTAAATATGTAGATATTTATTTGAATGTAAATGCAAGTGTACGTATGTATGTATATATGGGTAGGTATGGGTATATATATTTATAGAAATTTACTGCAAAGTCATGAATATTCGAAGTTCTTTATACATATGTTTGTTGTTGTGTTTTGTCATGTTCTTTGCAGGTTTACAGACAGTGGCCGGGTGATTTGCCTTGTGCTCTCTTTGTGTATATGTCTTATATTTTGTAGTCTTACTTTCAGTCTTTGCTTTTTTTCTATCCTATTATGAAAAAAAATCCACTAGATAATTAGTAGAATAAATATTTCATTAAAAAAAAGAACTTAAGGCGTTTTCTTTAATAGTGTTAATAAAAAAACTTATTATTTTAAACATGGGGTATTTTTTTATTCAAGACACAATCAACATTTTTTTTATCTCAACTTCCATGAATTAGTTTTGAGAAAATGAACAGTATCAAAAAACACTTTTGAACTTTACCTATCACTTAATACTATACCATACCATACCATTTTATTTATAGAGCACTTAAAACAGTGACAAGGCCAACCAAAGTGTTGTACAAACAAACACAAACAACAGTCAACACAGGCAACATATAAATGAAGTAAAAAAACAGAATATAGACATGAAATCATCGCAGATAATAAACATAATGACCAAACACAGATCATCTGGTGTTGAAAGCAACGTAATAGTAGTTAATGAACATTGCCACTCTTATATAGCCACTTCTTCCAATTATTACAGGAAACTACATAAAACTGAACAGAATCATAACAGCAGTAGCCCTAAAAAGCTGCCAAGGCCAAGCAGGTTGACCTCCAGGGAGCTGTGCTTGAGTGGTTCAGATCTTACCTAACTGGGAGAACTTTTTCTGTCATGATAGGTGATCTGTCCTCCTCTTCATCAACCCCTCTGACCTCTGGCGTACCACAGGGATTCATTCTGGGACCAGTCCTCTTCTCTCTTTACATGCTGCCATTAGGATCAATCATTGCACATCATAATCTGTCTTTTCATATGTATGCAGATGATTTACAAATCTATCTGCCGGTCACTCCCAACCCCTCACCTCAAACACTCTTGTCAACTGCTTAAATGACATTAAGCACTGGCTCTCTCAAAACTTCCTCCACCTAAACACAGATAAAACTGAATGCATTTTATTTGGTGCCCCCGATGACACCAGCAACATCCTTCCCAGTCCCAGTTTTGGTTTTCCCCTCCCCCACTTCAACCCGGTGGTCAGAAATCTTGGAGTGCAGCTTGACTCCAACTTAAAGCTTGATAAACAGATCAGTTCTGTTGTCAAGACCAGCTTCTTTCAGCTCCGTCTGCTCTCTAAAGTAAAGTCACTCCTCAGCCGTAGTGATCTGGAGAAAGCCATCCATGCCTTTGTGACCTCCAGACTTGACTATTGTAATGCTTTGTATGTTGGTATTAATCAATCCTCCATCTCCCGTTTACAACTTGTACAGAACTCTGCCGCCGCTTTTTGACCAACACACAAAAATATGAACACATCACTCCTGTCCTGTCCTCTCTACACTGGCTCCCGGTTCAGTTCAGGATACAGTTCAAGCTGCTGCTGTTTGTTTTCAAAGCTCTGAATGGACTCGCACCTCTGTACATCTCAGAACTTTTGAAAGTCCATCAGCCCGGCAGAGCTTTACGATCTGCCAGTCAACACCTGCTGGAGGTGCCTCGCTCAAGGTACAAACAATGGGGAGACCGGTCATTTTCTGTTGCCGGCCCAAAAGCCTGGAACAGCCTCCCCCTTGAGCTGCGTGCCACCTCTGATCTGACTCTGTTCAAAACCAGACTGAAGACCCACTTGTTCAAAAAAGCTTTCAGTGTGTAACTTTTATTACTTTGGTATTTTAGTATGTAGCATTTTTATTTCCATTGCCTCCTTTTATTGCTGTTGCTTTTATTCTATTTTCACTGATTTATTGTACCGGTTTTTATATTTTCTGTCCTGTTAAGCACCTTGGTCAATGCAAGGCATTGTAGGAAGGTGCTATACAAATAAAGTTTATTATTTATTATTATTATTAAATGAAAATTGTCTGGACTACTTCCACCACAGATAAATAATACAGTTTTAAACATTTATTATTGAGCATGCATCAGGGGAGTTTTAAACTTTGTTAACCCTTTTCAGTTCCAGTATAATTAATCTAAATTGCTGTATCATTCAGAGTCCAAAGAATTTCAATCTGATGTGGAACTACACAGTAAATGTCTGATTTTTGTCCTTTTTTAAGCCGCTTGGTTAGTGGAAGCTCGGATATTCCACCTAATCACTTTGAAAAGCTTATTGATTGCTTTGGCAACGGTTGCTAACAATTTTGCCGCATCCTGCTTGGAAGCTTGCTAAAACAGGATAAAGCTTTCCCAGTCATCAACAACAGCTTCTTCTTATTCTAGAGGGTTCTTGACCGTTTTCTAGTTTTGATGTCCTTTCTGGGGCCACACACAGCTGGCCCTTTGAAGCCATATAATTTGGGTTTAAGAGGATAAATGGGTTTTATCACCCAGTTCTTCCAAAATATATTCTTTCAAAACTTTAGGTTATCACAATGTTTCCATTTCATATGGAATGTTCAAGTTTCAAGGTGACTTTATTGTCATTAGCATCGCATGTGGTAAATTATTACTACTGTTTACATTTACACTACTTTTATATCTACACTACTGCTGATACATATACAGTATTCTCTGACCAGCCTTATTTAAGGATGCCCAATGTGCCTTACTGCATATGCCACTTTGCCTCTATACCAACATCAACTACCTCATACATATACTGTGTACATTAACTCATATGCTGCTTTGCCACTCTTTGCAAATGTCAATGCTAGAACCTTCAGTTTATTTTATAGATATACTTTTTATACTTTTTATACTACTATGCAAAAACTCAGGACAGTATTACACTTTTATTATTTCATTTTATGCTTATGTTCATTAAATGTTTAGTGTTTTAGTGTTGGTGTAAATTTTCATACTTTTATACTACTATGCAAAAACTCAGGACAGTGTTACACTTTTACTATTTTATGCTTATGTTTATTAAATGTTTCAGTGTTTTAGTGTTTAAATGGTTACTGTTGCACCGAGGGACTGAGAGAAACGCAATTTCAATCCTGTGTATGTCCTGTACATATTGCAGTTCTGACAATAAAGTTGACTGTGACTTTGACTTTGAGGTGGAACAAAATTGTGTACTCAAGGTCCCAGTTACACCCAAAAATAGAAAAAATATATAAAGTATAAAAAGAAATGGTACACAAGGATCTAAGATATGTGCTAAATAATAATAATGTAATGTATTAACAGCAGCCTGAACATGAGTCTGTTGTGAGCAGATGGGTATGAATACAGCAGCTTAAGGTAAGAAATCAGCAGCACAGATGAAGTAATAAATCTCCAATTAACATGGCATTACAGTGATTTTTCTAGTTAAGGATTTATGAGTCTAACAGCCTCAAGGTAGAAGCTGTGCCTCAGTCTAGTGGTCCTACACTTAATGCTCCACAACCTACTTCCTGAGGGGAGTGGGGCAAAAAGTGTTTGCTGGGTGAGTGGGGTCCTTCATGATGCAAGAGGCCTTCTTTCTGCATTTGGAGGTGTAGATGTATGTGATGGTGGGGAGACTGACTCCAACAGACTTCTGTGCAGCCTTCACCACTCTCTGCAAAGCTTTTCTTTCTGCAGCTGTGCAGCCTCCATGCCACACGTTGATGCTGGAGCACAGGATGCTCTCCACTGCACACCTGTAGAAGGAGGTGAGGACTGAGCTTCCCAGTCCAGCTCACCTCAGCCGCCTGAGGAAGTAGAGTTGCTGATGTGCTTTCTTGATCTAGCTGGTAGTGCTGTTGCCCCAGCAGAGTTTGTCATTCACACCCAAGAATTTGTAACTGGAGACCAGTCCCACCGCAGATCCTCTTATGTTTTTTTTGGGGTGGGGTGAGGGGGGTAGGTGTGTTTGCTCCTTCTGAAATCCACAACCATCTCCTTTGTCTTCTTCACATTGATGTGAAGGTTGTTCTTCCTGCATCAGCTCTCCAGGTGTTCCATCGCCTGTCTGTAGCTGGAATTATCATTGTTTGTGATGCATCCCACCACCGCTGTATCGTCTGCAAACTTTACAATTCATTCATTCATTCATTCAACCTTTATTTATACAGGCTATCCTCGTTGAGCCACGGGAACTCATTTACAAGAGGGACCTGTCCCACTCACACCCAGGGTCAATTTTAGAGTTACCAATCAGCCTAACATGCATGTTTTTGGACTGTGGGAGGAAACCGGAGCACCCGGAGAAAACCCACGCATGCACGGAGAGAACATGCAAACTCCACCCAGAAAGGCCCCCGGACCGGCCGGGATGTGAATCTTGGACCTTCTCGCTGAGAGGCAGCAGCTCTAACAGTTGCGCTAATGTGACAGGTAGGAGCACAGAGCCAATGTGACAGGTAGGAGCACAGAGGGCTCAACACACAGCCCTGAGCGGAGCCAGTGCTGAGGGTTATGGTGGAGGAGGATACGTTGTGGATCCTCACTGACTGTGGTCTGTTTGTTAAGAAGTCTAGGACCCAGTTGCATATGGAGGGGCTTAGTCCTAGTGTGAGTCATTTGTCCATCAGTGTCTGGGGATTCAGGTTGTTGAAGGCAGGTGTGAAGTCCACAAAGAGCATACGGATGTAGGAGTCCTTCTGCTCCAGGTGGGTGAGAGCAGTGTGGACCACAGAGGAGATGGAGTCCTCTGATCGATTCTTGCAGTATGCATACTGGTGAATGTCCTCGTTGATGTCGATAGTAGATTTAATGTGGGCCATGACCAGTCTTTCAAAGCATTTAGCGACTATCAGGTGAGTGGACCAGTCACTGCAGAGCTCTTAGGAACTGAGATGATAGTGTCAGTCTTCAGGCAGGTGGGAACTGTTGCCAGGGTGAGGGAGGAGTTAAAGATGTCGGCCAGCACCTCATAGAGCTGATCAGCACAGTCCCTCAGCACCTTCCCAGGACGTGAATGTGAATGTGATGAAGCACAGAACATAAAGGGACCAAAAGATAGTGGTACAGAAATTAGATCCTTGAGTTGTCTTTTTTGCTGAGTTTCCTTGTTGGTACTACGTTTGTTTGTTTTTGCAACATCCTCAAGATGTCTCCTGGCTGCACGCGAGTGTCACTTTGACAGCAGCTCTTCTGTCTTTCACACAGGGTTGAACCAGCATCTGTTTGTCTTTGCTTTGATTCGTGAGCAGGATTTTAATTTTTCTCGTTGAACTAACATTGTTTTGTCATAAAACACATGTGCACAGCTGTTCTGCCCTCACTCCAGAAGGCATACCACTGAGTCAAACTTACTTTTTGGAGCCTTAAACATTATAGCAACATCTCAAACCTCAACATTCTTTCACTTCAGTTGTGTATCTGTTTTGAAAAAGTTTTTTTTTTTCTTTTCTTTTAGCCCAGTAAGAGGCAGGCATGTTGCCGCATTAAGTTTGTATAAATTATATTAAAGATAAATAAAGGCCCACACGGAGGGCACATTCAGTCAAAATGGGGAGCAGATTATGTGCTTGGTGAAACATGGAGAATTAATTCACTTTGAGGTCGGATGGTTAATTTGGGTCAGAGGTGATAATCTGATTAAAATGCAGTGTGCTGATTGACTGTGAACAGTGATGTAGCGGTGTGGATGGAGGCTTTTTTTTAAATTGTTTTTCCTAACTGTTCGAATAAAATAAAACATTCAAATTTGAACCTGATTTCTGGTTCCAATTTTTAAAATGCCTTAAAATGCAAATTGAAATATTGTTTTCATTCAACCGTTATTTATACGGGTTAGTCTCGCTGAGCCTCGAGGACTCATTCACAAGAGAGACCTGTTTTAAACTAAGAACACAGGTGAGGTTTGTTTTTACCAATTTTATCTGAGATGACACGTTTGATATTTCTTTTTGTTTTTACTAAATACTGTATTTCTCAAGGGCAGCAAAATGTATGATTTTGAGTCATTTTATTTCATTTAGAAAATATATGCACCCCAGCTTGGATAAGTAGTGCTGTCGGCGTGCTCGAATCATTTGCTGCTTTTTGCTACACTTTGAAGAAAACAAGATGCTGTGACAAGATGTAATTATTTCATTCACACTCTACTCTTGCTCAGAGAACTTTAATCTGCTAAATTTCCACCTGTTGTACACATTTTACACGATGAAGACCTCCAATTTCCCCCTTCAGAATGATCAAAGTCAAAGTTTTTTATTTGTTTTTAGCACCATATGTGGTACATGTGGTGGAATGATATTGTGTACACCAGATTTGGTTCATATTAAGAAGATCAGTTCAGTTAAATTGACAAAAGTAATATTGATTTGATTTGATTCCAGCAAGAGTCAATATTCATGTATGTTAGGTTATAGCAGAGGCATAGACTGAAATTATTAATGCTGTCAGTCAGTTTTCAATTGTTGTCAAGTTGTGTTGTGACCCAAGAAGAGCCAATGATCTGATGTGAAGTGTCACTGCACAGCGCTGAACTGATGTGATGTTTGATAACTTTGAAGCAAGACACAACTTGGTTAGACTGTAGTGCATATGTTTAGCCTTTAGGACATCACAAGGTCAGACAAAGTTAGAACCAGAATCATGCTAAGGCAGGTGCTCTCTCTTGACCTCCAGCTGGTACAACTCCTGTGACAACAAAACTTGTTGTCACAACTTTTACATGATTTGTTTAAAGTTTCATTGAAGAATATGATGTGTGACTTGTTCAAACTAGTTTATTAGTTTATTGTTTGTCGTATGCAGGTCGACACACAAGGTCAACCATGCAATGAAATGCTCAGGACGAGAAAAAACATCTTGACTCGCCCCAAAAAAAACAAAAAAAACAACGAATGCAACAAAAGTACAAAGCAAAGCACCAAAAAATGAAAAAGAAATACATCTACAAAGTCCAAAAGAAATATAGTAAACAACATGGTAGAATACAACAATGCAAGTAGTATGATTCAGTACAAACAAGTACTGTATTTTTCACCCTATAAGTCACAGTTTTTCTTTTGCATAATTTGCATGCCCTACGACTTATACGCCAAAGCGTATGTTTTTTTTTTTATCTTTCTCTCATATTTATAAACCCATTTTTGGCTGAAATATGACCGTTTTCATCCATTCTGACTGAATATGTTGAACACTACCATTTTTGGCCGCTAGATGGCACTTGAATAGTATGGCATGCCATTGTATCATGTAATAGTGGCTTTGGCTGAGTGGTTAGAGCAGTCTTCTTCCAATGCAAGAGTTGGGGGTTCGATTCCACCAGCAGTCACATGCTGAAGTGTCCCTGGCCAAGACACTGAACCCCTCATTGATTCTGATGTGTGTCCCATCGGTTTATGAATATGATCTAAAACACTGATTATTCTTTGTACGGAAATAGTAGAGAGCTGTACAAATGGGTAAATGAGGGCACAGATTGTAGTTTAAAGCGCTTTGAGTATCTTCATAAAATAGAAAGGCGCTATACAAGTACAGTCCATTTACCATTTCCATTTAATAGGTAAAATGGCTATTAATGACACAACTGGCTTGCTATAGCCTGCCACTGTCTTCTGCCTGGAGCAACCGTAAAATCAGCTTCATTGTGCTACGCTGCCCTGGCAAAATGCAGCTAATTTAACCATTGAAGTGCATTTATTCAGTAAAATTTCAACTGAGACACACCTTTACTATACAGTTAAAATAATAAATAATTGTTTTAGGTGGTTATCTTATTACATTTCGATGAAATGCACGAGTCGCCCTCTGCGCGTTCATGTTTCCGCATATCGGCTTTTGAAAATGCAGCTGAGTTGACTGTCAATGTGCATTTATTAAGGAAAAGTTAGCCTGAGACACACTTTTACTATCATTTAGAGCAAACAAATGATTGTTTTTAAGTGTTATTCTTGTTAAGTTCTCCCCTGCATGCCCCCTTTGGCAGCCAATCGATTTTTGGCACAACACTTGCCCACATTTCTGGGTTCTCAGCAGTGACGCATAATAGATGCGACGTATACAGTGAAGTGACGTATTTATAGATTTTTCCACTTTATTAGACATGTTTAGACTGATGCGCCCTATTGGATGATATGACATTTATGGCAGAAAATACGGTGCCTCACAGGCAGTAACACTGCTTAAATGCACTCAATACATATTGCACACAACATACACCACACGGGTTGTGCGACAGGCCACTGCACAGGCAGTGAACAATATTGAGATTAACTGAACTACGATGGCAAGGCAGCGACACACATGATACAGCCACATAGTGCAGCAGTAACAAACATATTAGGTGTCACAGATGTGACTCATATCTGTCGAGCCAGTAGACAGAGAAGTTGTCCGGAGCCACAGCACAGTCGAGGATGGACGGCTCCAGCCATGTTTCCATAAAAGCAAAGACCCAACAGCTCCTCATGTCCCAGTCCCACTTGCATTAAATCCATGCATGCAGATCAACCAGTCTATTCCTCAGAACGCCTGAAAGCAGGCCCAAGAGGAGAGGGGGGGGTTGCTGCATCTCTGGCAGGTCCTGCACAAAACACAGACTCGCTGCTTCCCTCTCCATGTTTTCCTCTTAGGCGCCCAGGTAATCAAAGGACCCAGGGGGAAAAAGCCCACTGGAGTCCCCAAAAGTCGGCCAAAAATCCCCACTCACTGACGATCGCAACTCCAAAGTGTGTCACAGTCAAACGTGTAGCATGCAGTGAAGTACAGGTGCAAAAAGTCAAAACAAAAAGAACAATGAACAAAAAAAGTGTGACTCAAAGCAGAGCTCTCATCAGTGCTGCCATGCTGCAGAACACGTTGATGATGTAGGAACCTTAAATCAAATATTTCCTTTTGTTTTCTGTTCTAAACGAGTGAAACTTATTGAAACTGTTGTCTTATTTACCTTTAAAGGTTTAGAAGTTGTTGTCAAGCTTGTGGTCGTGCAGCTACTAATGGCCATGAGTAATAGCTTAACTTTTATCTTTGAAACTTGTTTTCAAAAAAAAAAAAGTCATACTATTGAACATGCAGATTTTAAAGTCAATGTAACGGACATTGTAGTGAGTTCACTTAAATTTGTCTGACTTGGCTTTAACCTTATTTTTATACTCTGCAACAAAATCTGTTAGTACAGTAGTCCCTCGCTAGCCTGGTTGATACCAGACCCATGTCCTTCACTTCGCTTTGGACTAGGGTCTGGCATCTCTGCCATAGACAACGATTTCTCCTGGAGATTTTTGAATGGACCAATCAGAGAACAGGAGGCAGAGTTTTGTTAGTTTAGCCTGACGAGGTCCAGGCTATCAGATAAATTGCTCAGAAACCACTCGGTGGATATTTTTTCTGCCACCAGTGTGTAATTATATGTCTTTAATTTACTGACTGTTGGCCTAGATGAAACATTTGAGATAAAATTCGATTTTTTATCATTTATTTTCGTAGCGCACCCGAGGCTGTTTGGAAAATATCAAACCGAAACTATTTAATATCCAGCAGATTTGACCATTTCGTGAATTGATTTAGGAACTGTTAAGCTCAGGAACACTTCTGATATAACGTCAGCTATGAACTATATTTTTTCTCAGCAGAGAAATAATAGTTTTTTACCTTGTTTTGATGAAAATTCGTTCGTGGCGGCAGCCATTTTGAATGACGACGTCAGTCGA
>JBBPBX010023359.1:0-40592 GCA_038048925.1 Garcialebias charrua | reverse complement strand
GCCAAAAGTCAAGTGATCGCTTGAAGCGGTCACCATTCACTGAATGAATTTGTCACGAGCGAACTAAAGTAATGTCCAACGTGGCTGCGCCAGGTTCTAAATATTGTGCTGTGGGCTGCAGGACCAGCGCTCCCTGATTTTATTTTATTTTTTAGAACTTTTTATTAACATATAAACACAAAATACCGCTGCGCAGCCTGTGCCTTTTCTTTTACCACCCAAGCTGTCAATCAAATCAGTAGGCGTGTCAGCAACTGACCAATCAGCTACCTCAGTTTGTCCCGTAGCTAAACGTTCCGCCCTGCTTCTGCTCAAATGATGTCAAGTATTTGGAGCAAAAGCGCTGGAGCTCACACAGAGCTATAATGTGAACTGCCTGCACGCACGCGTTGAGCGGCGTGCTGCACAACGAACAGCTATACTGGAGCCTTTAGTCTGGTCCCCTGGACATTCAAAAAAACAAAACAAAAAAATTTGTAGAAACGTTTCGTCTTTCCTCCGAAAGACTTCTTCAGTCTGAGGTGCTGTATTCAGCTCAGTCTTATAAATAGCACCTTATCATAGTGGATCAACCAGTTTGCTGCTGACAGCCAAAACCAGATGCTCACATGATCAAGGAGGACCATCATCCTAAAGATGGATCGTTAGCACCCTGATGGTTGTTTGCTATTCACAAGGGGCTGAGTGATACTAGCAATAACAGCATTGTAAGAGGGGGACAGTTGAACCCGGAGGCCTCCACCTCTGTTTAATGATGGACGGTTTCTTTTCACAAAGATGGCCTCCTTTACTCCTCTCTCAAACCATCGTTCCTCTCTATCAAGGATGTGAACATCTTCATCCCTGAAAGAGTGACCGCTGGCCTGGAGATGAGTGTAGACCGCAGAGTCCTGACCTGATGATGTTGATCTTCTGTGCTGGGCCATCCTTTTGGCCAGTGGCTGTTTAGTTTCCCCGATGTAAGACTGATCACAGCCCTCCTGACACTGAACAGCATACACAATATTACTCTGTTTGTGCCGGGGGACTGGATCTTTGGGATGAACCAGTCTTTGCCGTAATGTATTTTGGGGTTTAAAAGCCACTGGGACGTTGTGTTTAGAAAATAAACGTCTCAATGTCTCTGAAACTCCCGCAACATACGGAATGACCACTGGTCTGGGTCTGGGTTCCTTCTTTTCACCTGATGGCTGGCTGGAGTCCTGTTTGGGTTTCTTCTCTGCTTTCAGGAAGGCCCAGTTAGGATATCCACATTTCTCTAGAGCCTGTTTTGTGTGTGATTTCTCCTTCTGTCTGGCTCCTGAGTTAGTGGGGACGCTGTCTGCTCTGTGATACAGAGTCCTGATGACGTCTGTATCTTGTTGAACCACGTCTTCAGGCATTTTTTTTTATTTCAAGCACTTTATTTAAAAAATGTAAAGGTAGATAAACAATTCTTCAACCCTCGCAGGTGAACAAACTGTCTTGAAAATGATCACTGCATAGCTAAGCCCACTTAGATGTTTGTTTGTCACTTCTCCATCAGGCTCTTCCCCACTGCAACTATCCAACTTGTCCTTTGTCTTGGTTTGAAAAACGGAAACCGACACCAATAAAAGCTGTGAGTGTGTTTTCTGTACATACCTGCCAGTACACTACAAGTCTCTCAGTTGATTATTCACTAAAAAAATTGTGCTGAAACTAAGTAAACAGATAGTCATACATAATTACTCATGTTTCTGGAGGGCATAAATGCATCTTAAGGGTTACGGTAGTGAGTAATTTAGCACAAATATTTTTTGATTTATGAACTATTTTCTGGCGGTTTATATTATGGAGAAAAAACAAAAACTGAAAAGTTGTGTTTTCAATGATTTATGAACTAACATAGTGCAATACCTATGAAATGTAATGATGAGTTATTATTTGACATGTTGGTTCCAATAAATTTAACAATTATTAGCAAAACATTCTTTTTTTGTGTGTGTTTAGGTTTTTTACTGATATTGATGGTCTGCTGCCATTCTGGCAGTAACTAATTGCTTTTTCCATGGGCTCGACTTGGCCCCACTTGAGGTCAACTTGGCGCGACTTCCGAGTCCTTCCATTGGGTGATTCCACCCATTTTCACCTCGGTTCTTAGTTCCAGTCAAGTCGAGCTGAAGATTTGATGTCAGCAGACTGCAGGTCGTTGATTGGCCAGTGAGACGTCAGTCCTGAGCATCTCCTTCACAAAAATCAAACCCATTATTTATTTCAAACCTCACAACTATAGCACTTGTTTTGATTCACGTATCGTCTCTAAATGAATCTGAGCAAACCGCTTCAGTCCAGAGTGATGCCATTGTTTGAAGATAACGGGACAAGTGCACTGCTCCACAAACACTGGTAAAATTTTAACTGTGTTAGAAATTGTGCTTTAATCGACCTTTTTGCAAAGATTGACGAAACATTGAAATTTTTTGCAAACTTTTTTTTAGACTTTTGGACTTGGGGAGTAGTGGTGCAGAGGTTAGAGTAGGTGGGCCTGTGATCGGAAGGTCACCGGTTCAACTTCCTGGACCGACATCAAAATGTGAGTGGAAAAGGTGAAACACCCACACCTGCCTCCACCTTCATTTACCCCACTCTGGGCCAGAGCAAAGCCCTTAACCCCCATCATCTGCTCACAAAACAGGTCTCTCTAAAACGAGTCCTCATGACTCAAATAAACGGTAAATATAAAATAAAATAAAATACTTAAAAGAAGAGTTGATTCAATTGAAGACCGTTGTCTGGTTTGCTAACGCTCATTACTCAGATTACGAATTAGCTGTGGTTTTTTTTTCTTCCAAGTATTTACTGGTATTAATTAGGGGTGCACCGATTTCAATTTTCTGGCCGATTACCGATTTTTAGAAAGTCTGACCTGCCGATTCCGATTTTGGCCGATACCGATTTCAGGTGTTAAAAGGTCAAAATGCACCCTAAATTTTCAGGATTTTCCAACCTTTGCTGAGGCAGATAAAATCGGTAGATAAAATCGGCTTCTCATTTAAAGATCGGCCGATCACCGATCTCCCCAAATTAAGGAAATCGGAGCCGATCGATCGGCCGGCCGATTTATCGGTGCATCCCTAGTATTAATCAATATAAATACAAACTTTTATTTAAAATACATTGAAATCGTTATTATCTGTTAGTTGAGCAGTTAAGTCAATCCTTTGCTGCATCCAGTGCTCGTGCTGCTGTTGGCAAAACATCGGCCATGCTTCAAATTCAGTTTCATGAGATTTTTCTGCTGAACTTCAAATGCGTAACCCCATTCAGAAGAGTTGACTTGGAACATAATGACCAGTAACAAAAAGGTACTTGAGCTTGTCAGGTAAGGCTGAGGGCATACATCTATGCTACAAAAAAAAGTTGAAAACTGTCGCTGCTCCTCCACACTGACATGCAGCTGTCCTTCTCCAACATTGCTTGTTTACATTTCTCAGTCACCCGCAGGAGCTGTGTAACGCCTGGAGCTCCACCAACCTCCAACCACAGGGCCTCGCCCCCGTCATGTGCCGGCTCTGCCTTTCAAAGCCGTGACTCAAATCTCTCGCAGCTTAGCAAAATGAGCAGTGAAAACAGTGGTGTCGGTGGTTATCTCCAAAGGTGAGAACAATTACAACTGACATCTGAAAGCTAGAAAGACAGTTGGAAACCTGACACCTAAGCAGTTTTACTGGTGACAGTGATGGGTTGACATTTTTTTTTAACCACTCTCTTCTTTTGTGCTGTTAATATTTCCATTAATTAATTTAGTTTGGGGTATAGTACCAATAGAAACATTAGTATTTCAATAGATGCATGCAGAAGTATCGATGTTTGGACCTTATTGGGGTTCAAAATAAGGCATTTCTGTGTTTTTGTATGGTTTAAAGGTCCAGTGGAATGTGAAACAAATCCCCTCAGCTTTATCAGCCTGGACACACTCCCCCATTGGCTGCGTTTAAGAGCCAGGGGCCTTCTCAGGAGCGTACAGAATTTCACATGGAGGCCAGAAACAGAGAAACATCCTGTTTGAGTCGCACACAGGCTTTGATATGATGTTACCCCGGGCACGTGCCTTTTTCTTGTTTGTCAGGGTGTGTGAGAGTGAGAGAGCTCTGTGTTGTGATCATGCCTTTCAATAGTTTTTATGTTTACTTGTTGTCTGGTTCTGCACCAGAGTGGTTAATTAATAATGTTAATAAACTAAAAGAACATATAACACTTAAGCCTTACCTGTACCAAAGGGTTTAAAAAAGAAAAGTCATTAGATTGATATTTTAAAAATCATTGGGTTTATTTACATCATGTAAAAATGGTTTAATTCCTAATTTCTTGCATGTATTTCTGTTCACAGCCCACTTTGATCTGATACATCCTTTTCAAAAGATTAAAGGTACTGTAATTTCAGAATTAATCAAAAACAAGGAAAGAAAGTACAAATTAAATGGACCCCCTCAAAATATTCTAGTACCGGTAGATTTATTCTTCAGTGCCCTGAGATGACTTCTGTTGTGACTTGGCACTATATAAATAAACAGAATTGAATTGAATTTAAATGATTTTAAACCTAAAATAGCATTGTTTTATTTTTAAAGCCTCCAACCAAAACACAAACTAACTTTGTTAGCCTGTCCTCAACATATTCATTTCATTGAGTCACAAAACGCATCATGAGCATGTGCTTTCATTAGCACAATGGCTGAGGATTTCTGCATTCAAATTACAGAGTACCACCAGTAAGGCAAGTTTGAATACCTCACATTTTTTAAGAACATCAAAAGAACCATCCTGACTATTTAAGGCTGGTTTATACTTCTTGTCGCACGTCTTTTACCCCCCGTTGAGTGAAAAAAAGTTGTGCAACTTCCGTCTGCACTCCCGCTGCGATCCCCCGGTGACAGCTGTCTTGTACATGGCCCCCTGTAAGAACTCCAAGACGCGGAGGATGCGGCTCGGAGCGTGTGATTGGTTCAAAGTTTGTGGGCGTTTTTTGTTTGCGCCTTTCAGCGCAAGCTGAATTTCATTAAAATATAACTACAGAAACGCCAAAAAAAATATGTTAGCTGAATATATATATTAGTGTTTCTGAGTTACATTTTTGTTAACAACGGATTACAAATCAGCTTATTTCAGAAGGTAAATAACAACACGAAGCGCGCACCCATCAGAGCATTTCCGCCTTTCAGCGCGAGATGAATTTCATTCAGGGGAGGGCTGTGCATTGCGAAAACGGCTTTCCAGAAGCCGGTTTTTGTTTTTGCTTTGACATGGATAGTTTTGAAGAGAAGCCGAGGCGGTCCAGTGGGAGTGCTCGTGACGTATGCAGTGGGAGGGAAGAGGGAGGGATCACGATAATGTATCCCCCAGTCTTTTCAAAGTATAAACACTCAAATGCGGTCGATGACACACACGCAATTACATCATCGCTGGGCACTCAATGGGGGGTAAAAGACGTGCAAAAAGAAGTATAAACCAGGCTTTAAGGGGGAAAACTTACAGCTGAGAAGCCGATGAGCTTTTTCATTCAACCTTTACTTATACAGGTTAATCCCATTGAGCCTCAGAGACTCATTTACAAGAGAGACCTGAATCAACAGCTTTGCCTTTTGACTCAGCTCTTTCTTCACCATGATTGGCTAAAGCAACATCATCATTATAGAAATTGAAAGCAGAAAAAATGTTTTTTTACTGAAAACATTGCAAAATGTAGGATTTTGAGGAAAACCAATAGTTGTAGACCATTACATTCTACTGGGTGGGGATTTTTAAGATTAATGGTTGTTTTATTACGGTTTGAGGCAATAAAACATTAGGTAGACACTAATCTCTGTACTTGATTCTCCAACTGGATCAGATTAATGGAGCCTTCAGTAAGTTCAAAGAAAACGGCTGCACATTTCGGAAGTTTGTTTATTTATATGATCATAAATCTCTTGAAAAAGGTTTGTGAACGTTCTGCTCCAAAGAGGGGGAAACGTTTCTCCTAATCAGTAAATAGCTCATATTATTGAGATGAAGGGAGAATTTTGGTGGGCAGGGCACTCTGTTCTGTTGGCAGGTTGGGGCACCCTCCTTGGATACTGGTAGTGGAAACACTGGTGCACCATTGGATTTTGTAACTTTTTAAAAACCTTTTAGCTACTAAGACAGCCATCATTTACCCTTTGCTGTCATTTATTGTCATACATTTCTTAATTTGGTCTGGGGAGTTTGATTCAGTCGTTGGTACGAAGCATGTGATTTCTACAGTAGCTCCCTGTGTGACAGCTGAGGGGGACAGTCCTCCATCACATCAGATTCCTATCAAAGCCCAGTTGAATGGAAACAAGCTGATTACACCACTGTTAACAGATGTAGTGGGGTCAGCCAGCGATGCTAATCTTTGTTTAGGTCATAAATGAAGAGGGAAAAATTGGTGATGGAGTGAAGGAAAATAATTTCTGTTCTGTCCAGAAGGGAGCGGTTGACTTGCATAGTTGGACAAGCATGCTCATCTCTCACCACAGCTGTTGTTATACTAGGAATGGACCCCAGTTGATTCATGTCCTGCCAAGGGAGTGGTTTTGCCTCCGGTTTGACCTCAGAGCGAGCCCTGCTAGCCTGAAAGGGCCATATCTGGGCCATCTTAGCCGCATGGGTCCAGTCCAGATGACAGGAAGACATTCTGCTCTGGTCTCATGCCCACTTGTAGAAAGGTGTACCAGGGCACACTGCACACAGGTGAAACCCAAATGAATGTATCCAAATGTTTTATTTTTTATTAAATGTATTTTTAGATTGAACTTGGAAATGATGGTATACAGATTATATCCATGTCAGTCTTTGCTGCTCTGTTCTGTTGAGTCTGAAGGACGTGATTGCTGTTTGACTAAGTGAAAACTGAAGAATGAAAGAGATGCAGGGGTGTCCATCATCGTGCAACTTGTTTGATCTTTAGCTGTCTTACAAGAAGGTGAGAAGATGTTGAAGTTGTGCAATGACTTGCGTGTTCACTGTCAGTGTATGCAGATGATACTGTCATCTGCAAAAAACAATAAGCAGAAAAGTTACTGAACAAGCAAACGATGTGTGTATTGCAAGCATTAAATTTCTTTTTGTCTCTGATCTAAACTGAAGTTGCTTCAGTGTGTTTGACTATAAGATGTGAAGTTTGTAATACATTTACTGTAGCCACTGATCAGAAAGAAATCCAAAAATGAAACAAGTTTGAATACTTGCATGATATTAAATTCATTTTAAACTCGATGAGGCTTATATTTGGGCTCATTTTTTGGATTGTTCAAACAGTCCAAACTAACCTTAAAAGCAGCTCATGTATCTGGTTTACTGTTCACATCTATCTGCAAGCTGCACAGGCTTCTGACAGACCTGGGGTACTCGAGTAACTCCGTTTTAAAATTTGCAACATTATTTAATCCAAATCCGAGGCCATGGTCTTGAGCCGGAAAAGGGTAGCGTGCCCTCTCCGGGTCGGGGAGGAGGTCCTGCCCCAAGTGGAGGAGTTTAAGTATCTCGGGATCTTGTTCACGAATGAGGGAAAACTGGAGCGTGAGATCGATAGGCGGATAGGTGCAGCGTCCGCAGTGAAGCGGGCGCTGTACCGGTCTGTCGTGGTGAAGAGAGAGCTGAGTCAAAAGGCAAAGCTCTCAATTTACCGATCGATCTACGTTCCCACCCTCATCTATGGTCATGAGCTTTGGGTTATGACCGAAAGAACGAGATCTCGGATACAAGCGGCTGAAATGAGTTTTCTCCGCAGGGTGGCTGGACTCTCCCTTAGAGATAGGGTGAGAAGCTCAGTCATCCGGGAGGGACTCGGAGTAGAGCCGCTGCTTCTCCACATCGAGAGGAGCCAGTTGAGGTGGCTCGGGCATCTGGTTAGGATGCCTCCTGGACGCCTCCCTGGTGAGGTGTTCCGGGCATGTCCCACCGGGAGGAGACCCAGAGGAAGACCCAGGACACGCTGGAGGGACTATGTTTCTCGGCTGGCCTGGGAACGCCTTGGGATTCCCCCAGAGGAGCTGCTCCAAGTGGCTGGGGAGAGGGAAGTCTGGGCCTCCCTACTTAGGCTGCTACCCCCGCGACCCGACCCCGGATAAGCGGAAGAAAATGGATGGATGGATGGATGGATTTATTTATTTATAAAATGTATTCATTTAAAAAAAAAAAAATCCATAAACTATAAGAATGCAAAAAATAAAATGAAAGGCAACAGAAAGAAGAAAAAAATCTTATATCTGCCCCTTTTTTCAAACAATTAGTTCAAACAATAATAATCTTCAAGTAACAGAACAAAATGGATAACTCTTGCAAATTTTTTGAACTCTAATACATTGCACATTAAGCTACTTCATATATATATATTTTTTTAACAATTCCGTTTTGATCATTTTCTTAAATGTACACATTGACTTGGCATTTTTAACATCTCTCTCCAAACCATTCCATGATCCAATTCCCTGGATTGAGGTAGAACGTCCCTTCAAACTAGTTCTGAATTTTGTTTTGACAAATATCTCTATCCCCTTAAGATTATAACAACGTTGTCTTTTAACAACATTCATTTGGATATTTAAAGGTAATGTTATTCTGAGCCCTATACATAACTGATAAAATACTATAATATACCAAATCATGGAACTTCAATAACTTCAGTTGATAAAATAATGTGCTTGATGGATGACAGTAATGTTTTCTAGTGATAATTCTTACAGCTCTTTTCTGTAAAACAAAAATAGGCTTTATAATTGTTTACACACTTTCCCCCAAACATCAATACAATAGATTAAGTGTGGAACAATGATTGTGTTATACAACAAATACAGAGCTTTATCATTTAATAAGTCTCTGACAGTACTGCAATAGATTTAGCTATTTTTATTCTTACAGAATTTACAAGTTGTTTCCATGTCAGTTTGTCATCAATGATAACACCCAAAAACTTTACCTCACTCACTCTACAAATCTCAACACCCTCAATTTTAAATGGAACATCAACAGTTTTCTTTTTATTACTGAATATCATGTAATTGGTTTTTTCTAGATTTAATGATAATTTATTAAGCTTAAACCAAGTTTGTATTTTAACAAAGTCTGTCTTTATCAACTCCAACATCCGTTCTATATCTTTACCCAAACAAAACAAAAAAAGTAACCTCTGCAAAAAGCACACATTTAAGGAGTCCTGACACATTTACCAAGTCATTCACATATAAAATGAATTACTTTGGTCCAAGTACAGAGCCTTGAGGGACTCCACATGTGATATTGCAGAGGTCAGTTCTTACACCATTTATTTGTACAAACTGTTTCCTATCTTTCAAATAGCTAGATACCCACTGTAATGCTGGTCCTCTAATACCATATTTATTCAAATTTTCAAGGAGAATAGTGTGGTCAATAGTATCAAATGCTCTTTTTAAAGCAACAAAAATACTAACACAATATTGTTTTTTGATCGACAGTAGTTATTTGTTCTATTAATTCCATGAGAGCCATTGATGTCGAGTTTTTTGCTCTAAACCCATACTGACTGCTACTTTGAATATTTTGTTTAGCAATAAATTGATCTACTGTAGTCTGGTCACAAATAGTTTTCTAGAATTTTTGAGAACTGTGGTAACAAGGATATTGGTCTATAATTGTTGAACACATTTATCACCATTTTTAAAAAGAGGAACTAGCGGTACCTTAGCTACTTCCATACTATCTGGAAATATTCCTGTTGAAAATGATAAATTACATACCGTATATATGTACAATATGGCTCAATAACATAACTCATTATGTCCTTTACAAACATCATATCCATGTTCATTATAGTTTTTAAAATAAATAAACACAGGCGAGGTATAATATGAGAATCTATCAGTTTCAAACATTTGTTATTCATAGAATTGAAATTTAAGAGTGGTTAGCTTCTAGAGCCAATATAGTTATTTAACCCTTCTGCTGCCCTTGGATCAAAATGGTCCAAAAAGCCTCAGTATGAAGATTGAAGCCTTGTGGTATCCGTACACTTCAACAAAGGTAGTTATTAAGAGACAGGTTACATATATATGTTTCAACATTAATCTCTTTGTTTTTTAAGAATAGCCGTTTTGTTTTACTGGTTTAAGAAGTTTAGATTTCCTAAATGTCTAACCAAAGACAGGGTTTGCAAATCAGCCAACAGGACTGTCTTTGGAGCAACTGTTGAATTTTTTAATTTGCCCCGTTGTTTAATGTATCGTCCCTGAACAAAGAAATAAAACCAAATTGGACTGACCTCGACTCTTCAGCTCCCAAAATAATTTAGGCACAACCCCTTCCCCCTCTCTCTACCCCTCACCTCCCCCTCGTTTGCTCTCTTTCCAGTCTAATAGTTCACATCTGGTTTTGAGTCGAGGCCAGGTTGTTTTCTGCTGGAATGGCGGGCTTTTATTTCTTGATGCCCCCCAAGCCCCTCTCCTGTTTCATCCTCCAGAATGCAAAAGAAAATGCAGTTTGTTTAGGAACCGGTGCTCTTTTCTTTACATTAATAATCCCCAGCCCTCATTTGCTTTGCTGACAAATCCCACAATTATTTTCGATTAACAGTCGGTTAGAGCAGGAATGCTGGTTGACTGGCTGGTGGTCTTGAAGCCTTTCCTGTGGCGCCCTTGTAAGCGAAAGAGAACTCCCACTAATAGCCACTCAACTTCCATACTCCAAATGCACCCACTCAGCATCAAATAAAGCAAAATAATATATATAAATCAGGATTGCACAATAAAAGTGTATTTAAAAAAAAACTTGTTTTTTTTTTCTGCCAACTAAAATATTCGATGCTTGAAACGAAGCTTCAGAGCTTTAGAATCGCACAAAAAAGAAGTCTGGATTCTGTTTTTGTATTTGTCCTTCCATACGCATTAAGACATCTGATCAAGCTGCCATGTTTCCTGCCCCGAGGCCAAAGAAACTGTGTAAACAATATTACTGTTTCTTTTAATGCACAGTCTTCAAAACCAGTTGTGCATCAGATGGTTTGGAGAATGGACTTAAAGAAGAAGTGTGCACACTTATTTTTAGGGGGTGGGGGGTGAGCCGGAGGGTGAGCTGAGAGAACAAAGATGTGCAGTGTTTTCCAGAGGGAGGATGGGTGGTAAAGGCTGGCGGAGGGGAGAGACAGACTGCTGGGGGACGTCTGATGTCACCTGGTAGGGAGCTATGAAAGCTTCCCCTGGTTACCCTATCCCACATGAAAGTCTGGCAGCTTTAGGGAAGCCTGGCAGAACGGCTGCGTGAAACGGGAACAAACATCACACACCTTTCTCCCCGTCTCTTATGTCAAGACGTCGAAGAGGCAGCACTTGTTTACACGGAATGGCATCAGTGTATTTTTTTTAAAGACATTCTTTCAGTCTCTCGCCATCTTCTTAGAATGTCTCCCCAACACGTCACATAGAATGATTTCAAGTTACAAAAGATGTTCTTGCATCACTTTTGTTTTAACTGACTTGCAGATTAGCGCAGCCGAAAGGGCTGTTTGTGATCCGATGGAGAGAGAACGAGAGCAGCGAGATGCCAGAGAGCAGTTAATTACAGTACACATGTGGCAGGCAGATTTGATCCTGGCACGGTGGGCGATGGCGATGGAGATGCCATGTGTTTGGACGTTAAACTGCAGACTGTGGTCAGAGCCAGACTTCTCTCTCATTAGCTCCACCAGTACATATAATGAGCATGGGGTGATAGTGGGGGGCGGCATGTGTTAGACACAACCTTGTGCTCCCAGTAAGACATCTCCTGTTATCTGAACAGTAATTAAAGACTTGTTTTTGGCTGCTGGTTTGATTGATTCACTTTTGGTACATTTAAGGCAGAATTTTGTCTTTTTGTTTGGAGGTGCTTGTAGCTTCTCCCAGCCTCTCATGGGACTAAAGGACGGGGAGAATCAATGGCTGTGTTGGATGTTCTTCTGAGATTCAGAACAGTGTGCCTGCGTGAACTTCCTCTTCCTTAACACACTGCCCTTCATTAGGGAACTGAATGATAAAAGAGGGGAGTTTAACGCTTCCAGTGCAGAAAGAAACAACTCTCCTAAGGAACCACAAAGATTGGTTTGATGTGTCTACAGTATTTTGTGTATAGGAGAACACACTTTCTCTAATTGTCAAGATTCTTGCTAATAGTCGTTAGCCTGGTCACTGGGCACAGAAAAAAAACTATCAAATCCCATAGATTTGTTTGACACAGCAGGAGCAGGGTTCTGTTGGGTGGGACGGTATCTTACCAGCAAGGCTGGATTAACATATGGGCAACTGGGCAAGTGCCCAGGGGAGCGCTGCGCTGCACAGAGAGACTGCTGCGCTTCCGCCCCACCTCCTCTCAGCGCGGCCGCTGCATCTCTTGTTTATTTTTAATTTTTATTAAAGTCGGATCCTTGACGGTGCAACCTGTCAATCAACCCAGAAGGCGTGTCAGTAACTGACCAATGGATTAACTCAATTTGTAATAATAATAATAATGAATTCAATTTATAACGCACTTTTCATTAGTGAAAATCTCAAAGTGCTACACACATTCATACACCGGTAGCGGCAGACTACCATGCAAGGCGCTTTCCAGTCCTACCGGGAGCAACTCGGGGTTAAGTGTCTTGCCCAAGGACACAACGACACATGGTGTGGGGAACCGGGATTCGAACCGCCAACCTTCCGATCGGGGGACGACTGCCATTACCACTACGCCACGGCCGCCCCGTATACATTCATTCATTGAATACATTCATTGATCATCTTGTTGCATTTGAAGTCAACTAAGTTACAATCATTTAATTTTAATGTGGGCATCAAATCGTCACCTTTGAATATATTATATTTTTAATTAATTGAATCAGCTTTTGGACAGGTTACTTCTTGTTGTGCCATTAGCTCTAATATAGTTACTGAATCAAGTATTTACTTTGTGTAGGTAAAACTAGATGTTTAACAGCCTTTAAAATACACCAGAATGTAGGAAACGGCATCTACTTTATTCAAAAAATTTTGGGATAGGACCCCCAGACCTCCCTTGCTTGTCACTATTAGTGCAAAACAATACACCGAACAACAGCAGCACAAACATGAGTCTGTGTGGGTGGATGAGTACGAATGAATGAATACAGTAGCATGAAACATTAAAACACCAAAAGTATGATTTTTTTTGACACCTCATGACATTTAGACCCTCAGAATTGCTTGCACATTCCCAGTTTTGAGTTGTTCTCACCTTCTAACCTGCCACACCTCATTTCATACCAATATTGTTGTTCATTTGAGCAAGATCGAGCAGTTCCCTTGTGACTGAATGAGGAGTTGTTACCATTGATGGGTTATAATGCTGTCAGGATATAATATTACCAATCCAAAATTACTCAGTCACTCAGCACCAAGATCATCAGAAGCAACAAGGACTTGCTTCCTGTCCAAACACTGCCTGGATGGATACTTTTACATTAAGAAAAGGAGTTACAACAACTGGATCCTGTTGCAAAGCAATTGCCAGAGATCAGCTGGGGTGTTAGAGTGCAGTCACAATGTATGACATGTATGAGAGCCCTTGATCATTTGTCAAACGTAACCATTTGGCAGATAGGACAGAAGTTGAACCCAAAGCTGAAGGTAGTAGCAAAGCAGTTGTGAAGTCAACTCTGTCAGATTCTTACACAGGCTCTCCTCAAAACTGTTGAAGATGTCCGTGCCAACATTGGGAAGATTCAAACAGGATCTTGCAGGTCAGCGCCATGAACATGCGCCCAAGTATCCATCCACCAATGAGAACTTTTGTCTTTATATTTTCATTAGGGGTGTGAACTTATCTTGTGAGTTTATGTCAAGGAATCCAACATAGAATGTTTGCCATGAAAAAAAAGATATTTTGACAGCCACAAAAAATGAGCATATTTTTGTTATTATTATGTCCTGATGCATGCACAATAATCCAGGGAGATAACTAACAAGGTTAAGTCAGGCCCTCTGGACGGATTCTTCTTTGTTGAAACGTTTCGTCTTTTATCCAAAAGACTTCAGTCAAGAATCCGTCTAGAGGACCTTACTCAGCGTTGTTGCAGTTACATGTATTATTATTACTTTCTATTAGTTCGTATCCTGTTGCATCTATTGCACACATACTGTAAAACCTTTTTGAACATTTTGTGTCAGTATGTAGCTCTAATGGTAGTTAGCCCGGTCGCGGAGCACAACAACTGGCTAATCCTGTGGGTTTAACAACTTGCAACTGGAACACATTTAATTTGGTCTATTTCCCTAATCTGAGTTCAGACTTTTAAGCAAAACAACCAAAATATGTAATATTGGATCATTTTCCTCAGTAAACAAATGACCAAATGTAATATTTTTGTCTAATTTTATCTACTTTTAGGACTTGTGTGAAAATCTGATGATGTTTTAGGTCATATTTATGCAGAAATATAGAAAACTATAGAGAGTTCACAAACTTTCAAGCACCACTGTAGGTCCTATCTCCTAAATGACCTCCTTTTTTTTATCAGCCTCCCATCTTTGTTCCTTTTATCTCCCCATCCCTATTTCTCCCTTTTATCTCAACTTTGCTCTTTTCCTTCCTCCTCTACCAACTTGACACACATTCTTTCACAGCTTTTTATAATTTATTTGTTTTTTGTCTTGACCCTGAGACTCTGCCCCCCCCCCCTTCTCTCCATTTTAAAGATGAAGGTCAGGACCAGATTGCAAACGGGAGGTATCATCTAGCGAGGAGAGGAATAATTAGGTCTTTGAGGTTGTTGAATGGAACCGTGAGCCTTTACGCTGTGATTACTCTGAGATGGAGGGGATGGAGAAACGGTGGTGGTGGTGGGGTGGGGGTGCACATGCAGATGTTCAAACTCTAAACTTAGGCCTCCTCAGCCTGACAAAGGTACAAGGAGTTCTTTTGTTTTCAAGCAGCTATCTGTTTTTTATTTGTCCTAACTCCATTCGTCCTCCTTGATTTAATTGGGTAAGATGTTTTTTTGTTTTTCTCGTGTGTGCGGAGCAGCTTTAGAGGACGAGGAATGACGTAAACGAGATGAATCATTTGTTGTTTAAGTCCTTGTGGTTTATGGCTCGTTCTGCTCTTAATTTTCATTGTTTTCCACCATCAAGTTGTAATTAAAAAATGGCTCCGTTGGTGAGCGGAGACCTTGTCTCCATTCTCCAGCACATGTTCTGCTTCATGCTGGAGCTGGATCATTCACAAATGACTGTTTTTCTTTTTTTTTTCTTTCCATCTTTTTGTGCTGCTTCACGTTGTGCAATCACATGTTCCTTCCCATCTGCGAGGAAATTTCCATCTGGCAGTTATTGTGCAGTTAAAACAAATGCGTCCCAGACCTCATTTCAACGTTTCTCCTACATAAACCCAACATCTCAGTTGAGATGTAAGAAAGTAATACAACGAAGAAGAAGAAAAATCCCCCTCCTCCCCTGTAAACTCTGGGCTTCCAGTCAAACTTCTCAGTGGGTCTCTCATGTCAAGAAGGATGAGAATAAACAGGTTGGCTCAGACGATGGAGTGCGTCTCTGGGCTTTTTGATGGATGCGAGGGATCCGTTTGAGAAGCCCTGAAGGATGTTGAAAGGCCGGCTGTGGCCACGCTCGCTGCGTCCCAGACGGCGAAGCACAATAAGCGTGCAGATGTTCAAAGGGCTCGGCCTCGCCGGAGCCCCGAGCGCTCATCTGAGTAGGAAATGCTTTGGCTGGAACTGTTTGTTTTCTCTGAGTCTGTGGTCTGAACGGTGGATTCACTTACATCTCTGATCCCCTCTTCCTCCTCCTCTCTGCTCTGTCATCCTCTTCTCCTTTTCCCAGGAGTTTCCCAACGGTGAGCTGAAGGATGGACAACTCACAGATCAACACTGTCCCCTGGAGGGTACGTAGAGAAAAGTTTTACAGCTGTTCTCAGGTTCTTGTTGCCATAGCGACCAGATCTTAATTGGGCTGCAGAACTTGGTTCGTTACCCGCATTTAAAAGTAAAGTATTTAACTTCATTCATTTCATTTATTGATTCATTCATTTTATAATAACAGACACAAAATAAAACAATTTAACACACAGATAACAAGAAAATTAAAATGTAAAATGAAAGGTGGCAGATGAAGAAAGAATCTTATTATATCTGCCCCTTGTTTTCTAACAAACAATTCAAACAAACAATTTCATTTGATACAAAAAAATACGCATAACTCATTAACTCCCTTAATTACAAGAATTACTATTTAAACTCGTGTCTTCGTTAAACATATTTCCTTAACAATTTATCCTTGATCTTTCTTTTAAATATAAATATTGATTTAGCTTCTTTAATGTCAGTTTCCTCTTCGTTCCATAACCTAACTCCCTGAACTATTGCAGTCCTTCCTTTCAAACTACTAGTCCTATACCTAGGTTTAGCAAACATATGAGTTCCCTTGAGATTATAACAACTCAATCGTTTAACAAAATACATCGGAACATTCAAAGGCAATACATTATTATGAGCTCTATACATCATTAACAAAATAGTATAATCCACCAGATCGTAAAACTTCAGTAATTTCATCTGATAAAATAATATTCTTGTTGGATGACGATAAGGTTTTCTGGTTATAATTCTTATAACTCTTCTGCAAAACAAAAATAAGTTTTGTAATTGATCTACACGCCTTACCCCAAACATCAACACAATAAATCAAATGTGGAACAATAAGTGTATTATATAACCGATACAATGCCTTGTCATTCAATAGATCTCTAACTCTGTAAAATACTGAAAGATTTTTAAAAAATTGACAGAACTTATATGTTGTTTCCGAGACAATTTGTCGTCAATTATAACACCCAAAAACTTGACCTCATGGACTCTACAAATTTCAGAACCATCAATTTTAAATGAAACATCAATAGATTTATCTTTATTACTAAAAATCATATAGTTGGTTTTATCTCAACTTACCGTAATGATAATTTATTAAGTTTGAACCAGAACTGAACTTTGTCAAGTTCAGTCGTCATCAATTCCATTGTTTGTTCAATAGTTTTACCAAAACTAAAAAATGTAGTATCGTCAGCAAATAAGATGCATTGAAGAAGACCAGAACTTCATTAACTGTTAGAGCCTACCCTGTTTGTCTGTTAGCAAAATGTTTTCTGAACCAGTGAACAGATTTTAAGGAAACTCTCAGGAAGTAATCAGTGGACAAACTGCTGCAACTGTTTCCCTTTTGTAGTCAGCAGGATTCAGCTAATCTACCTTCGTAAACACAAACATGTCTGTAACCATCAAGTTTACAGATATTGACCTAAAATTTGACATGGTAGTAGCTGAGAGTCATCGCCAGTGCATGCTTTGAGATGACTTGCGAGATGTTATGATTTCTTGTGTAAATGCGTACTGGTTTCAAGATTCAAGCAAAAAGACAAAATAATGGTAAATGGAGCTTATTTATACAGTATAGCGCTTTCCAGCCCCCTGTGAGGAGCCCCAAAGCGCTTTACAATACCAGCCATCCACCCATTCATTCAGACATTCATACACCAGTAGTGGTAGCCTGCCTTGCAAGGCACCATCCAGATCTACCGGGAGCAACTCAGGGTTAACGTCTTGCCCAGGGACACAACGACACATGGTGGGCGGACGCGGGATTCGAACCTCCAACCTTCCGATCGGGGGTCGACTGCCATTACCACTGTGCCACGGCCGCCTCAAGATTATAGTAAAGATGTATCTCTTTAATGTTTATTTGTTTCTCCCCCCCCCCCCCAAAAAAAAACCCCTCACTATATTCTCTCTGTGTCAGTTTCAAATGTTCAGCGTTTATCATAAATATCTGCAATTTTTCAAATTTACACGGGAGTTTAGCTAAATAAAGTGGTGAGCTGATGATGCGTGGTCTGTACCATGAGAATTAAACAAATGATGCAGAGAGAACATTGGCAATGATTCACAGAAACATTTTGAGTTTCAAACATTTAACTTATTTCCTGCTTTTTGGATTCATTTGAGTCACGCCTGGCTCTGAAGTGAAGGAGCAAAGACACTTGTCATGAAGAGCTTCAATGCTCCTTCATTTTACGTCATTTAAAGTGTGAATCTTTGTACGAGTTCTCCTTTTGTCTTCACTAAACAAACCAGTCTGGTTTAGAGCTGAAGCATGACTTGGTAGTTCCTGATGTTTACTGCTCTTATCCAGAGTTTCACACAGTTTCATCATGTTTTGTCTTCTAACTTCCATTTGATGAACATCATGGTGCCCAACACGTCGATCGCGATCTACTGGCCGATTGCAAAGGTATTATGGGTAGATCGCATGGCATTTAAAAAAAATTAGACGTCAGCCTATCATCCATTCTCACTATGAAATTTGTCACTTGATTGACATACAGGGCAGCCAGTCTGAGGCCTCGTTTACACGACGTGAAACATTCGACCGTTCATTTACACAACAGCCCTCGTTCTCTGAAACTGAAGATTTCTGAATCCAAGGATTCAAGGTTCTTGATTTGTCATACACACCACGTGTGCTACATGTGGTGGAGTGAAAATGTGTACACAGAGTCCCAGTTACATCCAACAAAAGTATTAAAATGTAAAAGAAGAGTAATAATAAGATATGAACTAAGAAAAACATTAATAAAAGTACATTAAAGACTAGTAGCATAAAAACAATACACCGAACAGCAGCACGAACATGAGTCTGTGTGAACAGATGAGCACGAATGAACACTTCAACTTGAAACAGATCGGCAGCAATGTGATTTTTCACAGTGATTATTCTGGTTAGATATTCATGAGTCTAACAACCTCAGGGTAGAAGCTGTTCCTCAGTCTAGTGGTTCCACACTCAATGCTCCTCAACCACCTTCCTGAGGGGAGTGGGGCAAAAAGTGTGTGTGCAGGGTGAGTGGGGTCCTTCATGATGCAGGTGGCTCTCTTCCTGCATCTGGAGGTGTAAATGTCTGTGATGGTGGGGAGACTGACTCCAACAGACTTCTGTGCAGCCTTCACCACTCTCTGTAGAGCTTTTCTTTCTGCAGCTGTGCAGCCTCCATGCCACACGTTGATGCTGGAGCACAGGATGCTCTCCACTGCACACCTGTAGAAGGAGGTGAGGACTGAGCTTCTCAGACCAGCTCGTCTCAGCCGTCTGAGGAAGTAGAGTCTCTGATGACCTTTCTTGATCAGGCTGGTGGTTGTTCCTTCTGAAGCCCATGAAGGTTATTTTCTTTGCACCAGCTCTCCAGTTGTTTCTGTATTGTCTGCAAATTTTACGATATACTGTAATGGGAACCATATTTTGTTTATTTACCGTTGTTACCTTTTTTTAACCAAGCAAATACCACTGAGATCACAGATTTTTTTTGTGAGGGAGGCCTGGGCCTAACGTTGACAATAGTGAAATTAAAAATAATTGAATTTGATTGGCTGATTTCTGCAGAAACCCTTCTACAACAGAGCAGGCACTTTTATCAGGATTAGATTTTTATTGTTGAGGGTCTGATCAAAAACACTGAAGGAGAGTTCTTGTATTGTTGGACTTTGAAAATATTTTTCATACATACATCTCCCAGATACACAAAAGGTTTGAAGGTTTTCTGTTGTTTCCAGTGGTTCTCCCCCCGGAGAAGGCTGAGCGTTGTGAAAGCTACCTGCAGCGTCTACACCTGGAGGACGGCGAGAAGGAGACGCTCAGAGAGACCACCAAAGCTTCAGGAAAGAAACGCATCAGCCTCAATGTAACTACAACCCAGAAACAACTTCTTTATTTGGTTTTAATGTACAACAACACAGTTATGTGGTTAAAACAGTTCCACCATCACAGTTCTTCTTTGTGTCAGAGATCTGAAAGTTCATGAGCCAGTGGTGTTAAACACACTTTGAGGCTCAGTGCGTTTAGGTTAAATATAGTTTTGAGAGTTAACTATAGTACAGTATTTGTTTTTAAGCTCTACAGACCATCTGAATACTGACATCCCCTCCAGATTGTATTCTGATTCAGTCGAGGAACAAACTGAATTATCTGATTGGAAAATTTAGAATTTCATGCTATAAATGGTTAGAACTGCCCTTCAGCAATTACAGAAAGTCAGCTTGATGATTTATTGCAAATCCACAAAGGGCTCCAACTCTGAGACATACAAACTGGATTCCAAAAAAGTTGGGACACTAAACAAATTGTGAATAAAAACTGAATGCAATGATGTGGAGGTGCCAACATCTAATATTTTATTCAGAATAGAACACAAATCACAGATCAAAAGTTTAATCTGAGTAAATGTAACATTTTAAAGGAAAAATATGTTGTTTCAAAATTTCACAGTGTCAACAAATCCCAAAAAAGTTGGGACAAGTAGCAATAAGTGGCTGGAAAAAGGAAATTGAGCATATAACGAACAGCTGGAAGACCAATTAACACTAATTAGGTCAATTGACAACATGATTGGGTATAAAAAGAGCTTCTCAGAGTGTCAGTGTCTCTCAGAAGCCAAGATGGTAAGAGGATCACCAATTCCACCATTGTTGTGCAGAAAGATAGTGCAGCAATACCAGAATGGTGTTACCCAGCGTAAAATAGCAAAGACTTTTAAGTTATCATCATCAACCGTGCATAACATCATCAAAAGATTCAGAGAATCTGGAACAATCGCTGTGCGTAAGGGTCAAGGCCGTAAAACTCTACTGGATGCTCGTGATCTCCGGGCCCTTAAACGTCACTGCACCTCAAACAGGAATGCCACTGTCAAGGAAATAACAGAATGGGCTCAGGAATACTTCCAGAAAGCATTGTCAGTGAACACAATCCACCGTGCCATCCACCGTTGCCAGCTGAAACTCTACAGTGCAAAGAGGAAGCCATTTCTAAGCAAGCTCCACAAGCTCAGACGTTTGCACTGGGCCAGGGGTCATTTAAAATGGAGTGTGGCAAAATGGAAGACTGTTCTGTGGTCAGATGAGTCACGATTTGAAGTTCTTTATGGAACACTGGGACGCCATGTCATCCGGACCAGAGAGGACAAGGATAGCCCAAGTTGTTATCAACGCTCCGTTCAGAAGCCTGCATCACTGATGGTATGGGGTTGCATGAGCGCTTGTGGCATGGGCAGCTTGCATGTCTGGAAAGGCTCCATTAATGCAGAGAACTATGTTCAGGTTCTAGAACAACATATGCTCCCATCTAGACGTCATCTCTTTCAGGGAAGACCCTGCATTTTTCAACAAGATAATGCCAGACCACATTCTGCAGCAATCACAACATCATGGCTACGTAGGAGAAGGATCCGGTACTGAAATGTCCAGCCTGCAGTCCAGATCTTTCACCTATAGAGAACATTTGGTGCATCATAAAGAGGAAGGTGCGACAAAGAAGGCCCAAGACGATTGAACAGTTAGAGGCCTGTATTAGACATGAATGGGAGAGCATTCCTATTTCTAAACTTGAGAAACTGGTCTCCTCTGTCCCCAGACGTCTGTTGAGTGTTGTAAGAAGAAGGGGGGATGCCACACAGTGGTAAAAATGGACTTGTCCCAACTTTTTTGGGATTTGTTGACGCCATGAAATTTTGAAACAACATATTTTTCCCTTAAAATGATACATTCTCTCAGTTTAAACTTTTGATCTGTGATTTGTGTTCTATTCTGAATAAAATATTAGATGTTGGCACCTAAACATCATTGCATTCAGTTTTTATTCACAATTGGTTTTGTGTCCCAACTTTTTTGGAATCCGATTTGTAGTTTCTCTGTTTCAAATATCAGCCCACAATAATCTGATAGCTCTAAATCAAAGTTACTGTCAAAATATGAAAGAGGACTCTGATTTTTTTTTCACTAAAATACTTAAATAAAGCAAGTTTTTACCTCTTATTTCGCAACAAAATGTCTTTATTATAAACCTTTAATTATAAGAATGAGTAGTTCTCTGCTTCCCCCTGCTGTTACAAATGTGTAATCACTTTTTTATTATTATTATTATTTTATTTTATTTTTTATCACCACAGCATACAGTTTGAAAACATTCAGCTCATATGTAATAAACATGTCTTCTCAGGACGTGGAGTGTGACGTTTCTGTGGAGGACGACAACCGTCAAGAGTGGATCTTCACACTGTACGACTTCGACAACAGCGGCAGAGTTACCAAAGAAGTACGTTTAACCTGCATCCCCGCTGAAATGTCTCTTTGTTTAACATTATAATTGAGTCTTGGTTCGTCTTGTTAGATGTTGGAAGGTGAACTGTTCTGTCTGTCTCTAAAGGACATGTCGAGTTTGATGCACACCATCTATGACGTGGTGGACGCATCTGTCAATCACTCCTGCCACAACAAAAATAAGACTCTGCGTGTGAAACTGACCGTCACTCCAGAGCCGAGGGGCCACAAAGGAGCAGGTGAATACAATAAAACAAGGGCATCAACAACATTTGTTTACATATTTGTATTTTAAGAATCCAGACTGCGATATGGACTTAAAAGATCTTAATGAATTAAACTAGAATACCAGTAGATGGAATAGATTAAACTACAATAATTATAAGATAAGATAAAAAATATAAAATTATTTTAGCTCTGAGCTGCAGCGTTCAGTGGAACGCAAAATGAAATCAGATCATCGGGGTAAAAATATTAAAGAAGAAACTAGATTCAAACTGGTTGTAGACTAGCTCGCTAAGTGTGTGTGCATGAAAGAAAAAAAGCAGAGCCTGTCTTTTTGTTAGCTTGTGAAAGCATTAACTCGTTCGTTCAGTTGATTTTCTGATCTGAACTCTTGATCATCTCCTCAGAGCGCTGTCACCACGAGGAGGGACGGTCCTCTGACAAGCGACTGTCCTACTTCAGGTGAGCACGTGCAGTTTTAAAGCTTTAATGTGAGCAAATGTGCTCCAAATGTACAAACTCAATGGCCCTCATGCACGAACCGTTCGTACGCACAGATTTGTTCTTATACTGTGCGTACGAGTGATTTAGGATCATTTGTGGCATCCAACAATGTTTTCGTATCCTAGGATTTTTTTCAGATACGAACAAAATTTACGTGTGGTCCCGACCTGTCGTATATTTTACGAGGAGTCGGTCTGCTGTCATCCAGACGGCCTTTTCTCCACTAATAACTTTATATTTCGTTATTTAGAAAATATTTTGAGTTTAAAAACAATTAAATGCAACCACACATATTGGTTTAATTAAAGCGGCTTCAACACCCCCCCCCCACGTCCACCACCTTGCGCCACCCGCGCGTGGCCCCCCGCGCCACTCATGTCGACCACCGTGTGCCACGCAACGCGCCCGCGCAACCACGCCACGCGCCCCCACCCCGCGCAACTCATGTCGACCACCGTGTGCCACGCAACGCGCCCGCGCAACCACGCCACGCGCCCCCACCCCGCGCCACTCATGTCGACCACCGTGTGCCACGCAACGCGCCCGCGCAACCACGCCACGCGCCCCCACCCCGCGCAACTCATGTCGACCACCGTGTGCCACGCAACGCGCCCGCGCAACCACGCCACGCGCCCCCACCCCGCGCCACTCATGTCGACCACCGTGTGCCACGCAACGCGCCCGCGCAACCACGCCACGCGCCCCCACCCCGCGCCACTCATGTCGACCACCGTGTGCCACGCAACGCGCCCGCGCAACCACGCCACGCGCAACTGTCGGCACGGCCCCCCCACCCCGACCCTGCCACTGTCGACACACACACACACACACACACACACACACACATACACAGCGCCGCTGCAGAGACAGGGGAGAAAAAAGCGAAACCAGCTTATACAGTTGTCTCATGTCATTTTTAATATAAACTGCCTGTTGACTGTGGGCGCTCACTGATGTCATCTGTATTCTGTGTGGGTCTGCGCTCAGATCCGGGGCTGACACTATGATCAAAGGCGAGTCAATTTTAATTCGCCAAACGCGTTTGTGTGTTTTCTGACGCATAAAAGCCGGAATGAATGGACACTTCCTGCTCGCGGTGGCAGGAAACTATATCCTTATATGGTGTTTTGAGGGGTGGGAATTATGTAAATAACCTCCCGCGTGCACGAGCAGGTGAATAGAACAGGTGGGATTCATCATTATTTACACAGCTCATATACACACATTTCCTGACGATAGAAGACTTTGTTGGATCTGACGTGGCATGTTCGTACGAACACTTCGTACGAACAAAAGTAGGAGAAATTTAGGATAAAAATACGAACATTTTCGTGCATGAGGGTCAATGATTTTTACAGGGTATCCGCGGGGTCTTAAAAAGTTCTTAAAAAGTCTAAAATTTCAAAATCTCGATTTTAGGGCTAAAAAAGTCTTAAATTTGCTGAATTATTGTGTTGAAGTCTTACCTTTTTTTTTTGAAAGGGTCTTAATTTCGTGCGCCGTCCAGGGCTTAAAGACCTCTGGCCGGGGGCCGGATTTCCGGCTTTTGACCAAACGGTCCACCTCAACTTAACTTTGATTGATGGACAGCGATTACATCCAATCACATTGAAGCTCACGTTGTTTTGACCAATTGCTAACAGGAAGGCGGGTCTTAGAAAAGCAAGCATGTGTGTATGCGGCTTCAGTCAAAACAATGCGGAGTTCGTCACACCAGGAAAAAATATAGTTTTAGAAACAAGTTGCGCTCTGCCTCCTCCGTAACAGGAGGTGATTTCTCCTACTCAAGTGTCCGGCGCCTCCTCTGACTGACGATGTGTCCTCCCTTTCGAGCGAATCGTGGGTCAAATGAGCGACCGGAAAAAGAGAGACGAAGAGCGGGCAGCTAGCAGAGAGAGAGCGTGCAGCTAGCGGGGAGTCCGTTCATGTGTGTATGCGTGTTCTTTTTGAGGCGTGAGCTGCAGCCTCAGTGTTAGCAGCTCTTCTCTGTTCTAAATAAAACTCAGTTTGGCTGGACTCCGTCTGCAGCGAATCAATGCTCAGGTACGTGGGTCAAATGATTTCAGCAGGAAAGACTCATCTCAGCAACTCAATTTAAATTAGTGTCAAAACTACACACACACACACTGCTGAACACACAAACAACGTCCCCCTCCTTTCTTAATGTAGAGATTTTAAACAAAAACCCTACAAGCATTAAAATTAAAATAATTTAAATGAGATATATTTATTTGAGGCTGACAGTTTAATTAAGAAGGTTGATTTTCCCTCTGAGGAACATGAATAAATAAAGTTAAAGGGTTAAAACCGTCTAATTCAAATAAAATAATAAAGTCTGTAGTTAAATAAAACAGGTTTTTGAGCTGCATGCATTCAGCTGGGAGCTGCAAGATAAAGAATAAAGATCAATTCATTGTGAAATGATTCTTTATTAGATTACTGCATTGTTATAAATGTATGTTATCTACAGAACTGCTGCTGCTGACTACATAATTATTTTCATCTCTGTGAAGCTGGTAAGCAGCATCACATCAATTATGTGAAAGGGACATGTCCCCCTCACATTTAAAAAATATTTGTTTGGACCCCAGGTAACTTCTTGTTGCTCTCTAAACTAGTTATTGAGTAAAGTTACTTTTCAAGTAATTTAGTAATTATGCATTTCTTCTGTACCGTACATTTCTGTCGTGTACATATGTTGTGAATAGGTCTTAAATTTGAGTCATACTGGTCTTTAAAAAAGTCTTAAGTCTTAAATTTGAGTTGTTGAAACCTGCAGAAACCCTGTTTTATACCTTTTTTATTTTCATTACTCATTCATAGCAGCAAGGGGCAGAGCAGCGAGCTGCCTCCTGCCACCGAGGGTCAGCATTACTGCGTGGACGAGAACACAGAGAGGAGAAATCACTACCTGGACCTGGCTGGTATCGAGAACTACACCTCCAGATTTGAAGGTAAAAGCTTTGGAAGTCAAACAAGCAGAGGTTTTATGAGCACAGGCGTACAGCTTTACTACCATTTTTCCCGGAATACGAACTGCACCCCCCGATTTTTAAAATGCCTTCACATTCACCAAAGAACCAGGGGGGTCCCGAGCATAACTACCCACCATGGGGCTCTGCTCCTGGGCACGCTCCCATCTACCCAGGGTCCGTACACTGTTCCCCGGGTACACCAAATGTCCTGCGATACGTTTGTATCTGTCCTTTGGCAGCAGCCTAACTCAAACAAAATGATGCAGGAACTCTGGTTGTGTAATCGTTTCAAGTTGGGGATCTGACAAAAGTTATGAACAATTACCATATTTTCTGGGCTATACGTCGCTCCGGAGTATAGAATCAGAATAAGCACTACATGTATTATCATTGCGCCGAGATACAACGAGAACATGTACATACAGTCGTCTGAAAGATGGGCGGAGTGCATGAATTCTTATTCAGAATAATATTTGCCAAGATGGTGTAGTGGCAGGGCTTCCGACTTGGGACCCGAAGGACGCGGGTTCGCGCCCCGGCCACTACACACCTTGGTATGAGTGCACACCTAATTCTCCAGCTCCCCGGGCGCTTTCTATGGCTGCTCACTGCACCACCTGGTGGTGGTTGGGTTAAATGCAGAGACGAATTTCATCTGTGTATGGGAAACATACACAGATGACAAAAAAGGACATTATTGTTATTATTATTATTTTTGCTTCGATGAGAAAAGGGAGGAAACACGAGGAGAGACGTTATAAAAAAAATTTTCTCACACGCCTTGTCCTAGACGGGGCACGATTTGAGGCATAAAAAAAACTACCACAGCATAGCACATAAATAGACATGATACATTTAGGCCAGTAAAGACATTGAATTTTAAGGGAAGGTCGAAGCATAGTCCAGATAAGAGGTGTTATTTATCATCAGCTCGGTTGAGGTCCCATCACATGTCCTGGGCCTTGGGGAAGGGAGGAGTGAGGAGACAGATAAAGCACCTTTGTTTTTTCTACACATGCCAGGAGGAGTTGAGGTAAGTCCACTGTCAAGGCCACACTTTGGGTCAGGCAGAACTGTGTGGTGAGTACCAGCATCGTAGAGTAGCCTGTGAGCACTGGACAAGTTTGACAGCAGGTAAAATGGATCATTTTGAGTTTTAGTGATGTCATTTCAACTGCTCTGGCATCATTTGAAGCCACAGTTAGAGCACCTCCACCTGTTCTGACCACGCTCCCACTTTGAAAGAGCGACAAGCTCTAACACGAGGATGCTCCCTGCAGAAATGTCAGAATGTTTCTGTGATTATCGGAACGCAACCTTTCAGTTTTATTTATCTGGAAACAGCTGCACGTGGCAGGACATTAGGAGTTGTTGTTGATGAATAATGAAGCCACTGCTGTCTCTGTCCTCTCCTTCAGGAACTACCCCCGTCTTCCCCCCTCAGGAGACCAATGGTCGGAGTTCACACAGCCAGAGTCGCTCGCACTCCCAGGAACCAGAAGCCCTTGCTGTTCACCAGCGCCGCTCACAGGTCATCAGCGACAGCTACAACGCCGTAGAGGGGCGAAGCAAGGGTCCGCATTCCTTCAAATCCCCCAAAGGAACCTACAGAGGGAGTGGAGGGAATAACGGGGGCAGTGGAGGGGGTAGGTCCACTAAATGCCACAGTTACAACCCTCCTGTGCAAACGGGCCTGCACAGCAGCGGCGCTGCAGGCCACGGAGGTCAGGATGTGTACCACCTGCCGCACCAAGCGCAGCCCTCCAGCCACCACCAGCACCCTCTGCAGTACAGCCACAGCAAGCGGCTGAAGGCCAGAGCTCGCGAGTCCCTGTCCCCGTCGAAAACGCCCCACCTGCCTCAGTCCCACCCCCAACAGCAGCCCCCGGCGCCCTCCGTGCTGCAGAGCGTGGAGAGAGAACAGGCGTCGGGGCCTCCAGGGAGCCCTGGGTTTGCTGTTCCGGTGGTACAGCGCCACGAGCATCACCATCACCACGAACACCACCACCATCACCACTATCACCACTACCACCAGACATGACGCCCCTCAGAGTGCAGTGACCGAAACTGTACAGGACCCACCACAACCAAACCCGTCTGAAGGAACATCTCAGAGCAGGAACTTTAAAACCTCATTCCACAAACCCATCCTGAGACAGATGTTAGAACAAAACCTCTCCAGTTTGGCACCATTTTCCTGTGTTTTTATTGTTTTTTTAATTAATACTCCGTACACACACTTGTCAGGGGAGTCTGTAGATAACAAATCAGTCAGATAACTGTCACGTCTCCTCTTCTTCCTCTTGAAGCTCAGATAAAGTCCTACAAGCTACAGTTGACGTCAGGACAGCTGTTCTGCGTGAGACTTTTCCAAATCTCTCAGGTGTAAAAGGTGCTGCTGCTCTCCAGCTCTTCACGGAGGCGTCACTTTATTTAGACGCCTGCCGTGGGCTGAGAGGTTGTTTATTTTTTGTTTGTTTGTTTGTTTTTGGGCGAGGAGGGGGAGGTATAAAATCACCACTGCCAGATTTAATGCAAAAATATCTCTATGTACAAAAAAGTCTATATATGTTAACATTTTACTGTATGATAATTACACCCATTATGCATATTTCATCATGAATATAAGTATGCAAATATGTATTTTGTCTTTTATATATTTTAATAAACATTATTTAGTTCATTTATTCTCTGCAAGTTCTTTCTCCCCCTCATAGCAGTGTTGACGGCACTGATGATTGAAAGTGATGTGCTACCGGTACTTCTAATTTGTTGCGATTGTTCACCAGATTTAGCTGCTTTTAGTTGAGTAAAACTTTCAGAACAACCGGAGCGCTTTTAGTGCCTTCAACACAGATCTTCATTGTTTTGTGTAAAATATTTGAACACAGATGTGTTTAAAAAAATATGCACAGTACAGTGGAGTCAAAGTGGACAACTAGATTGTTGTTTCGTGGGGTTCTCCAAAAGATGATTTAATTTAATTTAGGGCAAATTGGGCTTTAATTTTCAATATTTCTGATTCTGTGAATGTTTATGAAGCATTCACACTACGTATTGTGATCCATTTTTCTTCAATACGTTTTTCGACATGATTCTCGTCCCCCTGTTTTCAAGCGATTTCAACAAATCATGTATCAAAACATTCAGCTCTTTCAGAACAATCCTGCTATGACTTTTGGTATTAGTGCAACTTTAGCTTGTTTGAAATATTTAGCCTTTTCTGTCATTCTCTTCCTCAGAAAATGATTTGAACTCATTTTACATCCTTCAAATCTTTACATCTGTTTACAATCTTTTACTGCTCCTTTCACATTTTGTTCTGGTTCAGCTTCTTTCAGCTGCCTTGTGAAAATGTAAACTTTTTTCAGCTAATTACAGCTGTTTGTTTTTTTTATAGCTGTTTTGTGCTCTTTTCAGATTCTTTCTGCTAACTACAACAGTTTTGTGCTTCTTCTAACTTCTTTCTGCTAACTTCAGCTTGTTATGTTCCTTTCAGCTTATTTCTGCAAGTTTTATATTTTTATGCTATTTCAGCTACTATTTAGCAGTTTTTATACTAATTTTAGCTTTTTCAGCTAATTCCACATATTTTGCAGTCATTTAACCTTTTTTCACCCCAATTCAGGTAAAATGCACTCTCTCTGCTTCCTTTGGGTAATTTTAGCTCCATTCTGGTTTTTAGCTACCTTTCAGCTATTTTGTGCTAATTTTAGCATATTTAAAAATAATAATAATAATAATAATAATGAATTCAATTTATAACGCGCTTTTCATTAGTGAAAATCTCAAAGTGCTACACACATTGAATGCTACACACATTCATACACCGGTAGCGGCAGACTACCATGCAAGGTGCTTTCCAGTCCTACCGGGAGCAACTCGGGGTTAAGTGTCTTGCCCAAGGACACAACGACACATGGTGTGGGGAACCGGGATTCGAACCGCCAACCTTCCGATCGGGGGACGACTGCCATTACCACTACGCCACGGCTAATTTCCTAATTTTTGTGCAAACTTAATTCCTCAAAAATGTGTTCTTTTTTTTTTTCAGCTAATGTAGGCGTATTCATCCACTTCAGCTACGTTTAAGCATGTTTTTAGCTAATTTCAACTGTTTTTCAGTAAGTTCTGCAATAAGCATTCACGCTGCATTGTCACAGAAAATGCAATTATCGACTTAAATTCAACATACACACAAAGCAAAGAGACGCTGCTCGAGATATTTTCCTCCAGCTGGAAATAAAAGGAGGATGGAGGCTCAAGAAGGAGAAAAGAGCCAGGATAAGTTGCAATTTATTTATTTATGTACAGCAAATCAACTGTGGTGACTAAAATTGTCTTATTTTCCCACCATATTGGGAGAAAAGCATAGTAGTCACCTAATACTGTACACAGTATACAGCTTTATTTCAAAATGTATAACATATAGTATTTCCTTAAGGAAATAATTGGGGTAAAAAATAACTTTTTCAAGATATTCTAATTTTTTTCAGATGCTCCTGGGTTCTTGGCTTATTTAAACTATTTATAGACTTTAATGAACTGAATGTGTAAATCTTAACTGTTGCTTTTTTCATGAAGTCTTTGTATTGTTTGAATTTTGCAGTGTTTGAGGGCAAGTTTGTTTTAGTTCATCTCAGAGAGCCACTAGGTGACGAGAATCAGTCGCTCAAAGACAAAGAGTTGTAAATCAGCAGCAAGGTTTGTTTAAACACACACCAGGCTGGATAATGATTTTCAACTGGTTTTCTCTTCAATTTAATCCTTTATCCCAAATATTCCTGCAAAAAGAATGTTTCATCCTTAATAAAAATCTTGTCCCATTTTTTTTTACGTGCGACTCATAAACATCATCTAGTTACAGATTTCTCGAGGTGAAAATATAGATTTCTGCTGCACTTGAGACGTGAACAAAAGCCAGTCTGTAAAAACACCATAGAGCAAAACAAAAACTAAATTGCCATATATTCTTCCTAATCTGCTTCAGCAGGGTTCAGCATTTCATGAAAACAGAATTCCCTGATTTTTCCAGGGTAAATCCTAAAATTCCAGATGTTTCAGTCACACAAAACACTCAGAACTTCGTTTCTTAAGTGGTGGGCTAAGTATTTACTGTAGCAGTGAAGTAGAAGAATACTGTAGCCTATATACATACATGTCGTTCCTAATAATTGTTTATTTTCTTTATCATCAGATTCTAAAAAGCCAACATAGCCAGTCTGTAAGAACCTGTGTCTGCAGAAGCAGAACATGGACTCAATGATGCTCGAATACTAGCATTAATACATGAACACATTAATTAAATGGACTTCACTTATGTATATAGCACTTTTCTATCAAAGCTCTTTACACTACAATCCATGCTCTCATTTATCCATTCATACAGCACTCTACTATTTCTATAAAGACTAATCAGTGCTTTATCACAGTCATACACCAATGGGACACACATCGGATGCATTTAGGAGTTCAGTGTCTTGCCCAGGGACACTTCGGCATGTGACTGCTGATGGAGTCGAACCCCCAACTCTCGCTTTGGAGGAAGACTGCTCTAACCACTCAGCCACAGTCGCCCTAATCAATTAAATCTCAGAAAGGTCATCTTTTAATCAGCAGAGCGACATTTAAATTCCCCTCATTTTCTTTCATTTTTAATATTTGTCTCAAATTCTCTGTCCAGGTTTCCCCTGATGTCTAGAAGCACAAAGTGTCTGTGATTTTCCTGTTGTTTAGTTTATTTCTCCTTGTGGTTTGTTCTTCTGTCCCTTGTGTTTTGGTTCAGCTCCCTGTTTCATTGCCAGTTAACATTTTCCATTTTCCCCTCTGTCAGCTTCCTCAGTGTTTGTTTCAATCTGCCCTCCTCACCTGTTCTTAATTAGCAATCTGCCCAGGTGTTCTCTCTTTCCTTGGTCCCTCAGTTTACTCCAGTAACCACCTCTCCAGTAGCTCATTACGTTGGGTTCCTGTCTCTATCCTTTTGTTTTCCTCGTGCTTTTGCCACCGCATTAACCGTTTGTTGTTTAAATAAATAAGTTTGCATTTTACTCAAGCTCCCTCGTGTTTGTCTGCAATTGGGTCCAATCCATCACCCCTTGTGATACTAGGAACCTGCTTTCTAACGGTTAAATCTTCAGAAATAAACCTTTGTCCTATTAGCCTTGTGATTTACTTTAAAATAGGCCATTTTTCTCCTCTGATTGTCTTAGTGCTCGGAAATCCCTTCATATTGGCTTTATTGTAAAGCTTGGGGATTAAAAATCAAGTTTTCAAATCGGCGCTCTCTTAAACAAACTATCTTCTTGCCATGCCAGTTGGTAAATTATCAGATTTCATCTAACATTTTGAAGCTTTTCGGAAAATTGTAAATGACTTGTAACCAGCACAGGTCAAATTTTTGGCCACACGTATCATTATTCGTTCAGTTATCACCTGGGTAACTCAACTTCTCACCCTATCTCTAAGGGAGAGTCCAGTTATCTGCAACAAAAACTCATTTCGACCGCCTGTATCCGCGATCTCGTACTTTTGGTCACTGCTCAAAGTTTACGACCATATGAGAGGGTAGCACCGTAGTCCAACTGGTAAACAGAAATATAAATGTCAAATAAAAATAAAAGAAACTGTACATCCATCCATCCATCCATTTTCGTCTGCTTATCCGGGGTCGGGTCGCGGGGGTAGCAGCCTAGGGAGGCCCAGACTTCCTTCTCTCCAGCCACATGGAGCAGCTCCTCTGGGGGAATCCCAAGGCGTTCCCAGGCCAGCCGAGAAACATAGTCCCTCCAGCGTGTCCTGGGTCTTCCTCTGGGTCTCCTCCCGGTGGGACATGCCCGGAACACCTCACCAGGGAGGCGTCCAGGAGGCATCCTAACCAGATGCCCGAGCCACCTCAACTGGCTCCTCTCGATGTGGAGAAGCAGCGGCTCTACTCCGAGTCCCTCCCGGATGACTGAGCTTCTCACCCTATCTCTAAGGGAGAGTCCAGACACCCTGCGGAGAAAACTCATTTCAGCCGCTTGTATCCGAGATCTTGTTCTTTCGGTCATAACCCAAAGCTCATGACCATAGATGAGGGTGGGAACGTAGATCGATCGGTAAATTGAGAGCTTTGCCTTTTGACTCAGCTCTCTCTTCACCACGACAGACCGGTACAGCGCCCGCTTCACTGCGGACGCTGCACCTATCCGCCTATCGATCTCACGCTCCAGTTTTCCCTCATTCGTGAACAAGATCCCGAGATACTTAAACTCCTCCACTTGGGGCAGGACCTCCTCCCCGACCCGGAGAGGGCATGCTACCCTTTTCCGGCTCAAGACCATGGCCTCGGATTTGGAGGAACTGATCCTCATCCCGGCCGCATCACATTCAGCTGCAAACCGCTCCAGCGAAAGCTGTAGATCACGACCTGATGAAGCCAATAGGACCACATCATCTGCAAAAAACAGAGAAGCGATTCTAAGGTCACCAAAACGGATCCTCTCAACACCTTGGCTGCGCCTAGAAATTCTGTCCATAAAAGTTATGAACAGAATCGGTGACAAAGGGCAACCTTGGCGGAGTCCAACTCTCACCGGAAACGAGCCTGACTTACTGCCGGCAATGCGGACCAAGCTCTGACACCGGTCGTACAGGGACCTAACAGCCCATATCAATGGGCCTGGTACCCCATACTCCCGGAGTACCCCCCACAGAACCCCCCGAGGGACGCGGTCGAATGCCTTTTCCAAGTCCACAAAGCACATGTAAACTGGTTGGGCAAACTCCCACGCACCCTCCAGGACCCTGCTGAGGGTGTAGAGCTGGTCCAGTGTTCCACGACCAGGACGAAAACCACACTGCTCCTCCTGAATCCGAGGTTCGACTATCCGACGGACCCTCCTCTCCAGAACCCCTGAATAGACCTTACCAGGGAGGCTTAAGAGTGTGATCCCCCTATAGTTGGAACACACCCTACGGTCCCCCTTTTTGAATAGGGGAACCACCACCCCAGTCTGCCAATCCAAGGGAACTGCCCCCGATGTCCACGCGATATTACTTCAATCTCTGGTGCTGAGGTCACCGAGGTGGTTAAAAAGCTCCGCGGTGGCAGGGCTCCGGGGGTGGATGAGATTCGCCCTGAGTTCCTTAGGGCTCTGGATGTTGTGGGGTTGTGTTGGCTTACGCGATTCTGCAATATCGCGTGGATAAAAGAAACTACATATTTTGTTTAATCAAAAATATAGGATAAAAAATGCATTTATAATGGGATATCATTAGGGTTGATTTTTCCCCTATAGAACACTAGAGGGCAGTAATTTTACTGGGAGTTTATGGGAGAGTTTGAAGCAATTCTGACAACGCAAAAAAAGAATTAAAGATGTTTAAGCCTTGTTAGGAACGGTTGTTTATTTAAAACACCATATAAATAATTTTTTTAACAGAAATTGATTTCCCCCCACTGAGACCTTTCACGGGTTAAATATGCGTTTGCTTCAATAAACGCTGTTAAACTGTCTTTGATTTTATACGTCTACCTTATGTTTTGCTCGTTTTTTGATACTTTGTTTAAAAAAAATGTATTCTTTTGTTTTTTCTCTTTTTTGTTTTCTATTGTTTATTGTTTATTGTTTGTTTATTATTTATTGTTTAAGGAAATTCTACCATTGCTGTTCATCGTTCTTTAGTTTTAGCAGGTCGCTTTTGTAAATGAGCCCATGAGATTCAATAAGATTTACCTGACTAAATAAAGGTTGAATGAATGAAAAAAAAAAACGTTAGACGCTTCAGGCCTTTTATGTGCAGGTATTTGAAGCATTTCTGCATCACCACGGGTCAAACTGGGTCCTCTGTCTGTTTCAGTGACCTGCTGCAGATTTAGACCTGCCAGGTCCACCAGTTATAGTCTGGACATGAGGTTGGTATAATAGATTTCTCTGTGGTGATTGGTAATTGCCAGCTTCAACTGGCAAGAAAAAAAACCTGCTCCGTTCATCAGGGATTTAGTGAAGGCCTGAATCCAAGCCCCCCGGCTGAGACAAACAATGGCAGCTCTGAAAGGCGAGGGGAGGGTCGTCCTGATGCAAATATCCTCTTTATCCTGCGCCTGGGTGAACCTGCTCTGACAACTACACAAATGAGCACAAATCTGAGAGCGGTGGAGCCTTAATGCACGATTGTTGGTAAATTGTTTTCTTCCCACATTATGGATTCTTGGGTTCTGCAACAAGTGGGAAACTTTTCTCATGGTGCCAGCAGGCGGAGGGGATATGGATTAGGAAGACTGAGATGTGCCAAATGCACCTGCTGAAGGACAAAATACCTGACGGACACTAAAGGTATGGAATCTGAACAGTGACGTATTTAGAAGTTACTTTTTAAAACCTCTGTTTTATTAATCTGAAGGTTATAGTCAATGTTTTTCCTTTTTCTTCTCCCAATAAACAGTAGTTTGTCTGGCAGAATTTTTTTTCTCTGTAGCTTATTCAGTGAGGCTTAGCCTTTCTCTGTGATTATCCTCAGACTATTGATACGCTGTCTTTTGTTCAAGACCTGCATGAGAACAGCTTTGGTGCAGAAATAGCTCAGTGGGGGTACAGAAGCCCATTAATGCCACCATCAGCGTAAATTAGGTCATACTTATTTTAAATATTAATCATAACTTTTTTTATATGTTTTTCTTATGTGATGGTTCATAATTATGATATACAAAGTCAAAATGATGACATAATCATTCATAAATATTATTTTGCAGCACATATTCATGACTTTAACTCAGAATTAAACTCTTTACAGGCATAGTTGTGATTTTGCATTTCATTCATGGTTTCATAGCTGCTGTAAATTTTTAAGATTATTAATTTATAAAGTCTTAAATCTCACCCTAAATCTATGACTTTAAAACTCAGAATTGTAACTTTATTTCTCAACTATGTCTTTAAAACGTTTAATTTCTCATAATTCCGATTATAAAACTCATATTAATGGATTTGAAACTATAAACTTTGATTTTGAAACTCATTATTACAACTGTAAACTCATAACAATAATTTTAAACATTTTAATTTATTTTTCACATTTATTACTTGTATTACTTTTCAACTTGTAACTATGATCCATAGTTGTATTATTTTGTCAATAAAACTTAAAATGTAAATACAAAATGTATAAATCTCACATAATTACCTTAAAATTCACAATAGTAACTTTGAAACTCATAATTCTATGACTTTGTATCTAATAATAATAACTTTAAAACTTCACATTTGTATTTTGAAATTCATAATATAGCATTATAATCCTATGAAAATGTTTTTAAAATCTTAAATATAACTTAAAATGCACAAGACTTTGAATTTTATAAGCAATATTTCATATATCTTATTACTAACGTGACAAATCTTTTTTTCCAAGATTAATAGGCTTCCATAAACTTGGTCTTTTTTGCTTGTATCTGCTTGAAGAAAATCCCACTTTATTTACTGGTGTATGAAGCATATTGACATATTTATCTTGTGTATTCTCCTTCATGTATGAATGCTTCTAAAGTTAAATGTTTCAGATATTTACATCTTTAAAGTAATTTATTTTTAGTTAGACCTGATTAACCTGGACTTTGAATCTATTTTCAGAGTGCATATATTTTATATTTATAAGCGACAACAAAAAAGTGCTACTGTAACACTCTCTTGCACATCCCCCAAGAGAGTGTTGAAAGCAGACCCAACATGAGGCCTTCATCTGAACAATTGCTCCATTCTGTCCTGCACCCCAACCCCCGGCCACCCCCACAACCCCCTTTTTTGCCCAAATTTCCACTTGATTAAGCCCTAAGCTGAGCAGAGTTCAATCTAGAGGGAAAATGGTTCACTAATGACGACTCTCAAGTCTGGCAAAAAAAGAAAAGGAAACTCGCTCTGCTCAGAACGATTCAAAAAGTTGAGCAGTTTTTACCTGCTGTGTAAAAAAAAAAAAAAAAACTCGATGATGCATCTATTTAATTTTCTATGTGATGTTAAATAAAACACTTGCTGAATTTTACATCAAGTTTAAATAAAAAATGGCACAACTAAAGACTTGATGTAATTAATATGAATAATATTTAGTCATGCATGTTTAACAAAAAAAAAAAAAGCTTTTAGAAAAGTTCAAAACTTAAAGATGAAGATATATTTCCAGGGATGGATTTTTCTTTCAAACATCATGACACATTCAGTTCTTGACATCAGTTTCTTACAGTTGGTTTTCCATCATTTGCACGTAATTAGCTCTGATGGTGAGAGCAAGCAGAAGCAGTGAACACTGAAACACTATGACACATTCTCTGCCTGGTGCTGACGTTGCTCGGCAATATGAGCTGCTGGGTGAGACTTCTTCCTCCCTGCAGTCTCTTTGACGAACTGTCTCCCACCTCTACCCTCAGCTTTTCTTCTCTGCATACTAATGCATGAAATAATCACACACACACACAAAAAATACAATCAAGACAAATATGAAAATCATAGAGGTTTAGTTTACTTTTTTTTTTTTTTTCAATGCATTTATGTTAGAGTGAACTAAACCTCTCCAAGCTAAAGTGCCTGTTGTGTGTGCATGTGTTGACTGTGCTGCAGAAAAACTTTCTTTCTACATTTCTTGTGTTGTCCACTAGAGGAGAGTAGTGTGCAAGTAAGCCAAAGCAGATTACGTTAAAGTGTCACGTTTTGCTTCCAAAGAGCCTGACTATTTTGTATAAATATATATATATATATATATATANTATATATGTATGTATATATATGGATATATATATATGTATATATATGTGTATATACAGGTAGTCCCCGACTTACGAGCGAGTTCCGTCCCTAGGGGGCGCTCGTATGTCAAAAATTCGTAAGTAGGATCACATAGTAAAAATTTTTTTTTTTTTATTTATTTTTATAAATGAATACATGTACAGTACTGGACAGTCACCAAGCACTTAGCCTATCCTAACACAGTTTTTAAAGATGAAGGAATAAGTTGAATTGTCTCCCTTTCACATAAAGGGAGCTAGCTCCCTTTATGGGAATGGAGCCTGCAGGGAGGAGGGAGACAATTCAACTGACTCCTTCATCTTTAAAAACTGTGTTAGGATAGGCTAAGTGCTTGGTGACTGTACAGTACTGTACATTTATCTATTTATTAAAAATATACAGTATTTTTATTTTTTATTGTTTTTTATTTATAAATAGATAAATGTACAGTACTGTACAGTCACCAAGCACTTAGCCTATCCTAACACAGTTTTTAAAGATGAAGGATTCAGTTGAATTATGTCCTTCCTCCCTACAGGCTCCATTCCCATAAAGGGAGCTAGCTCCCTTTATGTGAAAGGGAGACAATTCAACTCACTCCTTCATCTTTAAAGTCCATGACCCACCATGTTTTCAAATTGCATCGCCATTAATATTTATTAGTTTATTTAAAAATAATACAGGAGCGTTTATTTATATTGTAGAGAAATAACGCTAAATGTGTTATTTCATGATTTATAGCAGATTTTAGCAGAAGCTCCGGGAAGATCTGCCCCTCTCCAAATATGGGCATTCACATCACTAAAGATTCCGCCTTGGAGTTACAGGCGGAGTTATAATAAGCCTTCATCAACTTCCATGACCGCTGCTCTAAGAGAGGAAAAAAAAAGAGAAGCGGTCGCTCACTGATGTCTGTCATATTCTGAGCAGCATCCACGTAGACATACTAGTTTAATTCGCTTGATCGCGACAAATTCATTAATTTCCGCATCGGCTTTTTATTCTCTCCCCTGACCAGACAGGTCGGGATACAGAAAGGCAGCCGCGGCGCGGAGCTCTGAGCGCGCGTGCTCCCCCGTGCTCTCCCGTGCTTCCCCGTGCTCCAGCAACAAGGCTGGGACAGAACCGAGCCCCGGCACGAACTTCAAAGCTGACGCAGCGGAACGGGGAGCCAGGGAGAAGACGGGAGAAGCCGCGCGGCTCGCTCCTCTCTGGGCAGAGGAGAGGAGAGCAGCCAGCAACAGTCGCAGCGGTGTTATATCTTATTAAAAAGGTCTATAAAATAAATAAAAAATAAAAACAGAGCACTGGTCCAGCTGTACACAAAAATGCACCAGGAAATATGCAGTTTTACTCTCACTCTCATAAACCTCCATGGAAACTCATCCCTTCCTTCTGGGTGGAGACGTGACAAAAGTCACTCCACACTTCGACACTTTTCGGCCGCGTTTCCGGATTCATTCGGGACTCGGTTGTTTTTTTTTTTTTTTTTTACCCTCGCCTGGCCCAAATGCAAAAATGAAAATAGACGAAATATTCTACTACAGTAATAGTTCAATATGGTGAATTGTTACTGTCATGGTGGGTGTTGTCCTTTAAAAACTGTGTTAGGATAGGCTAAGTGCTTGGTGACTGTACAGTACTGTACATGTATTCATGTGTATATGTATATATATATATATATATATATGTATATATATATATGTATATATATGTATATATTATATATATATATATGTATATGTATATATATATATATATACAGGTATTCCCCGATTTACGAGCGAGATCCGTCACAAGGAGGCGCTCGTAAACCGGAAATCTCGTAATTTGGAACGGCCGCCATTTCTCTCGTAAACCCGGAAGTCCGCTCGTAAATTTCGCCAGCGCACCTAAAAACACTCTATTTTCATCTAAAAACTACTTTTGAGTGCATAAAAATGATCGGAAACGTGTGTTTATATGCTTAACTTGCTAACTGTAGTGAAAAAACACATGAAAACTCAGTATTTTTTTCGTTTTTTCCAAAAATTCAACCCGGAAGTCCGCTCGTAAATTTCGCCAGCGCACCTAAAAACACTCTATTTTCATCTAAAAACTACTTTTGAGTGCATAAAAATGATCGGAAACGTGTGTTTATATGCTTAACTTGCTAACTGTAGTGAAAAAACACATGAAAACTCAGTATTTTTTTCGTTTTTTCCAAAAATTCAACCCGGAAGTCCGCTCGTAAATTTCGCCAGCGCACCTAAAAACACTCTATTTTCATCTAAAAACTACTTTTGAGTGCATAAAAATGATCGGAAACGTGTGTTTATATGCTTAACTTGCTAACTGTAGTGAAAAAACACATGAAAACTCAGTATTTTTTTCGTTTTTTCCAAAAATTCGCAGCTCGTAAGTCTGGAACCTCGCAGATCAGAGCGCTCGTAATTCGGGGACTACCTGTATATATATATATATATATATATATATATATATATATATATATATATATATATATATATATATATATATATATATATATATATATATATATATATATATATATATATATATATATGGAGTGGTGGCGCAAAGGTTAAGAAGGTGAGCTTGTGATCGGAAGGTCGCCGGTTCAAGCCCCGGTACCGACAACATCAAAGATGTGGGTGGGATAAGTGAAGCGGTCACACTTGTATCCACCCTCATCTGCCCCACTCTGGGCCCTTGAGCAAGGCCCTTAACCCCCACCATCTGCTCCCCCGGGAACCCTAGATATCAGCTCTCTGCTCCACACAGAGGGCTGTGGTTGCTCGGTGGTCTGTGGTTGTGTCAGGAAGGGCATCCGGCGTAAAAACAACTGCCAAATCTTCGTGCGACCAGTTCGCTGTGGCGACCCCTAACGCAGGGAATAAAGCCGAAAGAAGAAAAAAAATATATATATATATAAAAATATATATATATATATATATATATATATATACAGTATATATATATATTATATAT
>JBBPBX010023358.1:26918-38056 GCA_038048925.1 Garcialebias charrua | reverse complement strand
TATATATATTCCTTTCAAGAACTGTGAAATCTGCTTTAACAAACTTAGCTTTGTATTTGTCTCCTATGCTCCTTTTAGCTTTTAGTTAGAATTTAGCAGATTTTTAGCCTTTAGCTGCAGGTTTTACTAATTTTAGTTTATAACAACCTGTCTACATTTGTCTACATTTTAGCTAGTTTAGGCTTTTACATACAAATTGGGCTCATTTTATCTTTTAGTTACCACTTTGCAAAAGTTCTTTCAGCTACATTTTTGAACATTTTAACATTTAGCTACAGTTCGGCTAATTTTAGTTACCATTCAGTGCACAAAGATCTGTTTCTCTTACATATTTTTAGTTTTGTTTGAGTTTTTTAAGTTCTGAGTTAGTTTTTTTAAATGTTTAAAATCCACAGACGCGCAAGGAGATCGAAGCCAAAGGGGAGTGGACACTGCCTTCCAAACACTCTGAGGAAGGTTTCTACAAGATCAGCATGAACTTTCTGCACGAGGCAGAGAATCACTGTGTTCTTCAAAGCCCCATCCCCATCACCTGCCCCGTGCGGCTCATCCACGGCCTCAAAGACGAGGACGTCCCCTGGCACATCTCCCTGCAGGTCGCCGAGCGCGTCCTGAGCCCCGACGTTGACGTCATCCTCAGGCGAAATGGCTCGCACCGCATGTGTGAGAAGGACGACATCAAGCTGATGGTCTACACCATCGATGACCTCATTGACAAGCTGACCACCACGGTCTGAAGAGGAAGAGGAGGAGTTAGCTCTTAAAGAAATTACCAAACAACCGCATGTTTCTTTGCCAAACGTGACCTTTGACGCATCCGTTTTTTCCCCATAGTTTTTTCAGTCACTTTATCATGCAAACGTTATGAAAGAGGTTTTTCTGCACCCTGGAATTTTCAGGATACATTTATAAGCCTTTCAAGTTGTATTAACTGTTACTTTGTCTTTAATGTCTACCGATGCTGCTGTTTCTGCCACTGTTGTGATACGTTCGGTTGTTTTCCCACAAAAATGGACACAAAAGTCTTCCGGTGCCTTTTCATCCACTTTTCACCCATTTTTTTTTGCCAATAAAACCTCTGCATACTAACGTGCAGGTCTGAAGTCTGTAAAAGTCCATGCACTCTTAACTTGGTTGTCTCAACAGTATGAAGCTGAATAAAAAAACAAACAAAACTTAATTTTAATACATATAGAGTGAAATTTATGCATAAAACTGATAATATGGTGAAAATGTAGACAAGTGTTAATGTTTTCAAATGAGGTCTTTACAGTTTCAGTGAAATGAAAGTTGGATAAATGACCCTCTTTCAGTTTTATAGTTTGGGGTTTTGCAATTTTGGTAAATGTAGCCTTCAATGAACTAAAACAATTAACATAATGAAAAGTTCTAACATGTTTTTGTATAAATGGATGAAAATTTAAATATATATATATTTTTTTTAAATCAGAGAACAAACTTGATGCTTTAAAATAAAGACTTAAGTAGCAGTGAGATGTTGGTTCTCAATTACACTGTGACAATCTGAGCATCTCCTGGCATCACTTTCTCACAAACCAAACCTTCATTTTTAGATTACTGCAATATCAAAAGTAACAAGTCTGAGATGTAGCTCATGGAATGTTTTGGAAAAAAAAAATTATGTGAAGTGAAATGTCCAACCTCGAGATGAACTCATGTCAACACGGTAAAAAATAGGAAATGTTCTCTTATGATGTCATGTCACAGAGGCAACAGGTCCAGGAGAGAAGCAAAGCCCCGGGTCCTCTTTCCAACATGCCAAACCTCCAAAGGGAGGCCTCCTAATCAGACGAACCATCTGAAGTGACTCATTTCAGTGGGAGGGCTCCAAGCTGCCCCTGGATGACCTCAAGATGTTTTCCATTTCTGATTACATGTAATCTTTCTTACTAAAGGTCTTAACAGTTCAGATATTATATATACAGTGTAACACTCAGACTGAGAGGCAGTAAAAGTTGCATTTCTTAAGGTCACTGCTGATGTCTTTCCTTCTCATCATTGTGTCAACTGTCAGATTCTTACATTTCCATATCCTGTTGAGCAGTATGAGCACGAAATGTTTTGCAAAAAGCATTTTTAGGTTAGTCCATGATACCATACCAGCTTTATTCATAGAGCGCTTTAAACACCCACACCAAATGTGTTTTGCTTCACCAAATTATAATCTAATCTGAAGATCAGAATATTTGTTATTGTCCAGATTAGAAGTGAAAGAGGCACTTTTAACTTAAATGGTGAGGTTTAGCAGCAGATTTCTGTGCAAAAACCCAGAGAGAAACAAAAGAAAGCAGCTCATGCAGGGGAGGCGGGTGTCAGAACTGAAACATGGAGCAGAAGACACTATGCTGCTGCAGTTGTGCAGAAAAATTGACAATATTTCATGTTGGACTGAACAGTGATTAATTAAATTTGCATCACTTTGTCTATTCAGGGTGTTTGTGGTTGCACGCTACTATCTCAAGTTTATTTTAGTTATTGGGTGGCTTCTGATCCCTGCATGGCCTTAAGTTGTTGAGGCCTGGTGAACAAGTCCACTGAACTGTTGATTATTAACAAGAAGCTGCTTTAAGCTCAATGGGGCAAATCAACCACTTATCTCTCTCAGGTCCTGTAACTGCAGCGCTGACCTTTAGGTTATGACTCTGCACTCAGTCAATTGTTTTTAATGTCCAAACTATAAATGTCAGTCGACACCACGAGTGGTGGAAAGCAAGCAGGAACTGTGCAAAAGGTTTGTTGCTCCGATTAATCCATTTTTTTTTAATTTTTTTTTTAACACCCCAGTTCTAAAAAAATGTGTACAAGTTGTAAAATAAATGTAAATAATGGAATGATTAATAAATATCCATCTATCCATCATCTTTACCTGCTTCTTCCTTTCCAGGTCGCGGGGGTCACTGGTGCCCATGTCCAGCTATCACTGTGCGAGAGGCGACAGGTTGCAAGTCCATGGACAAAGAGACAAACAACCATTCCCTCTCTCACTCGCACACCAGCCTAACATGCATGTTTTTAGTCTGTTGGAGGAAACCAGAATATCTGGAGAAAACCCACACATGCACAGAACAATCATGCAAATTCCACCCCGGAAGGCCTCGGATGGGATTTGATCCGGTGACCTTCTCGCCGAGAGGCAACATCTTCCTACTGAGCCACCGTGCTGCCCCCCAGTCAACCATGTTTGTTCTGGACGTCCTCGTCTGGACTCAGGAAGACTTCCACAAATCAAACGTCTGTAAACAAAGTTCACTGCATCATCCACAAATGCAGGTTAAAGCTCTATCGTGCAAAGAAGAATGTGTGAACACACCATGCGGGTACAGCACTGTCTAATCCAGGGGTCACCAACCTTTTTGAAACTGAGAGCTACTTCGTGGGTACGGAGTCATACAAAGGGCACCAGTTTGATAAACTCTTCGGAAATAACAAAGCGTAAATTGAAGAAAATGTTTAATAAACATATTTTAAGAACATATTTTTAAGATAGACATTTTAAAATATATTTAAATACAAAAAATAATAACAACTTAATAAAATAAAATTTTAAATGCAGCTTAGTAGTGAGTTGTGCTATTTTTAGAACAGGTCCGCGGGCACCCCAAATGGTCCTTGGGGGCGACCGGGTGCCCGCGGGGCACCGTGTTGGTGACCCCTGAATCTGCATCAAAGCTCTTTTCAAATACAAAGTGGAACACTTCTGTGGTCGGATGAATGGAAATTTTAAATTCCTTTTTGAAACCCGGAATGCCACATCCTCCGTAGAGGAGAGGGACCATGCACAGAGCCTGCCTCTCTGATGTTATGGGGGTGCATTTATGGGCAGATAACATCTTGAAAAATGCACAATCATTGCAACAACAAAAAAATCTAAAGTTTTAGAACAACATAGTACTCCCATTCTGACCAGCATCAGACAATGGGTGTTTTTGTTTGTTTGTTTATCTGTGGTTTTATGGGATTATGATTCTTGGCAGGTCTCTAATGGGACAACCATCCTGTCTAAAAACTCCAAAACTGGTCTCCTCAGCTCCGATGTAAAAGAAGGAAGATGCTTCGGGGTCATTTCCTAACTTTAGTTTACATATTCTGGCATAAGTTCAAACATACATTTTTAATGTTCCATTATGTTTATGTTTATTAAATTTGTTCTTTTTTTTTTTACAAAAGAAACAATACAAGACAATCCCATAAATGATAATGTACAAAATATAAAAAAATGAAAGGTAGCAGAAAGAAGAATAAATCTTATTATATCTGCCCCTTTTTTCCAACAATCAGATTAAACAATAATAATCTTCAACCAACAGTACAAAATGACTAACTCTTTCTAATTTTCTAACTAATACAATACACATTACGCTATTTCATATATATTTTTTTAACACATTCGTTTTGATCATTTTCTTAAATGTAAACATTGACTTGGCATTTTTAACTACATTCTCCAAGCCATTCCATAATCTAATTCCCTGGATTGAGGTAGAACGTCCCTTCAAACTAGTTCTGAATTGTGGTTTTACAAACATCTCTGTCCCCTTAAGATTATAACAACTTTGTCTTTTAACAAAATGCATTTGGATATTTAAAGGTAATGCGTTATTCTGAGCCCTATACATAACTGATAAAATATTATAGTCTACCAAATCATACATTTTTAATGTTCCATTAGAAATAAAGCATGTGTTATGAGATTTGCATTGCATTCTGGGTTTGTTTACATTTTTCACAATGACTCAGTTTGTATTAATCAAAGCAGCTGGACAGCTGATCAGTGATGAAGTTAGTGATCAGCTGACTCTCAGACAGGATAAGGTCATATATCCAGGTGGTATCGCACACATTGTTCAGAACTGGGCCCGAGGACAAAGCCATTGATTTGACGCATTCACGTGTTTGCTGAGGGGTCACTTCATCAGAGATGAGGGTGCAAGTCCCTCCTCCCGCATATAAAAAGAGTGCGCCGCCCCTCCCGGACAGAGCCAGGTCCAGTCCGTCCCGACGCGCTCCTGCTGGTTTTATGGATGCTCCATCAGTCCAGCACCGTCCTCAGCACCGTCCAGCTCAGCGGGTTTAAGTCGGGACGGCTCTGTCCTCCTCAGTAAGTCCTCGCTTCATTTATTAACCAGTGCGCACCAGAACTGACGCGTTGCGTAAAACCACGCGCACTTTGATGCGCTTTATTTTATTTTTGTGACAGCTGCGTTCGGATGTGCAGACGGGTTTAACAAGCTGAAACGAGCCGGCCTTGGTTTAAATGTGCTGATTTTAACTTTTGAATTAAACTGATGATGCAGCGCTGGACGAGCACGATTCAGAATTTACGCAGACCGTGAATGCGTCACAGGACTGACGTCATTTTGTTAAACAGAATCTCTTGCTGCATCTTCATAATTATTATGCTTTGTAAAAGTGCGAACTTTATGCCAAATGATATATTAAATTTAAAAATAAATAGACAAGCATCCATTCACATCACTGCCTGAGCCGGAAACAAGTGTTGCCATGGGCAACAGAGGGCTTGTCTCTGCCAAGGGACCACACCCTTCTCCACTGTGGCCCTCACATATGCTCCTGCATGTGTGGACCTCAAAAAAACCTGCTGATTTTTACGTCAAAACAAACCTTGAATATAGTGTTTGCTGCAGATTCTAAAAAAGCACGGGGCTTGTTATAATATATTTGAAATAATAATAATAATAATAATAATAATAATAATAATAATAATAATAATAATAATAATAATAATAATAATGAATTTAATTTGTAATGCACTTTTCATTAACAAAAATCTCAAAGTGCTACAAAGTGCAACTAAAATCAATGATCAAATAAAAACAAATGATAAAATCAAGTAAAATCAATGATAAAATAACAAAATCAATAAATACCAATAACTCGATTTCAGCATGAATTTTGGCATTTTTTCCCTTCAGGACAGCTACAGATATCACAGAGAGAGGTCTGGCATGGCGAACAGAGGGCCCAGTTATGGAATGAGCCGAGAGGTGCAGGAGAAGATCGACCAGAAGTACGACCCTGACCTGGAGCAGCGTCTGGTGGACTGGATAGTTGCACAGTGCGGAGGAAACCTGGAGAAACCACAGCCGGGGAAGCAGAACTTCCAGAAATGGCTGATGGATGGAACAGTGAGTGGACACTTTGCTCTTAAAATAGAAATATATGTTGAATTATTGAAGTATACAACGTGCAAGCTCTGTCATGAGGCAGCAACTTTGGGTGCACAGTTTCAAACTGGTCTTGCTTTACTGGACTGAGAGGTAATCTGGTTAAAATAAAAAGGTTTTCCCAAGGCAGAGAGGAATTCAATTAGCGGAAAACAAAATAATCAATTTGGATCTGCGTCTTTGTTTTGTACACTGAGTTTGCATTGAGTCGTTCTGAAGGACTTGCACAAATAAAGACTCCTTTATGTACAAGATTAGACCCGCTGCAAAACATTGCAACTTATTCTGCTGCTAAAATGAATATATCAGAACAATTTATGTTTTTTAAAAATTCATTGACATTATTGTCTTTTTTTCAAAGTGATGACAGGAGCATATTTTCATCTGGAAAGATTAAACAAAGATATTCAGAAACGCTGAGTTATGACCCAACAATTTTCAGTCAGATCATCTGGACAGTTTCTTTTTTGTTTTGTTTTTTTGTGCTGAAACGTTTCACCTTCCATCCAGAAGGCTTCATCAGTCAAGGAAACACACAACACAAAACTGATTACAACAGCTTACTCCAAAGTGGAACAATCCAGTTATGTTGGTGCTAAGATGGTCTCTTTCCACTTTGGAGTAAGCTGTTGTAATCAGTTTTGTGGTGTGTGTTTCCTTGACTGATGAAGCCTTCTGGATGGAATGTGAAATGTTTCAGCACAAAAATAAAATAAAGTGTCCAGATGATCTAACTCAAGGGTCTGCAACCTGCGACTCTGCAGCCACATGCGGCTCTTTGGTTCCTCTGCAGCGGCGCTTTCAAGCTTTGACCAAAACTAACATAAAACTGAATTTTATAGGATGTTGTACCCACAAAAAATGACTAGTTTTAGCAAGTTTTCTGTCAATTCCTTTGTAAATATGTGGCTACTAGTACTAATACACAAAGTAAATTATACTCACTTTAACTTTATGCTTTATTCTTCAAAGTAGGATATGCAATTACCATATTTTTGGGACTATAAGGCGCATTGGATTATAAGGCGCATTATCAAAACAAAACAGTCAAATAATAAGTCAAACTTTATCCAACTCATTCATAATAACCCCATACAATCGGTTTGAAGTCAGTAAGCAGATTTAATACAGAAGACTCACTGGATTATTTTTGATTTTATTTGATGTTTATTCATTCATTTTAAAGGGATTGTGACATGATTTTTTTACTATTCATAAAATTGCTCAAAATATATATATTTTATCATTTAAATATGTTTGTTTTTGCAAACAAAATGATAAATCACTTTAATTTTGCTTTAAAAGTGATTTTGAACTTCAAGCCGTGTTTAATCATGGGAAATCCCATTACACACGAACGCACCATCTGTGATGTCACACTGGGCAGAGCTCTGGGCTTGTCACAGTGCGCAGGTATGAGCAGCTCGACATGAAGGAAGTCTGATACAGCATCAGACCTAAATTAGATCCTGTTGTTTCTTGTTTCATCACCCAAACTATTTTCTGCTTCCCAAAATGAAGACAAATAGCTCAAATCTTCACTTAGATTGCTAAATTCGTCCAGTTTTAAATTGTCCGCTATTAAAGACACCACAGCCCTCTGCCCAGTGTGACATCACATATGGTGCGTTCGAGTGTAATCGGATTTCCCATGATTAAACACGGCTTGAAGTTCAAAATCACTTTTAAAGCAAAATTAAAGTGATTTATCATTTTGTTTGCAAAAACAAACATATTTAAATGATAAAATATATATATTTTGAGCAATTTTATGAATAGTAAAAAAATCATGTCACAATCTTTAAAAGAACAATACAAGACAGTTTCATCAGATACAAGAATACAAGTAGGATAAAATGAAGGGAGCAGAAAGAAGATGAAATCTTATTATATCTGCCCCTTATTTCACAGTTTGTTCAACCAATGATAACCTTCAAACTACATCACAAAATGAATAATTCTACTTAATTTTTCTAACTGTAATACACAAACTACATCACAAAATGAATAATTCTACTTAATTTTACTAACTGTAATACACAAACTACATCACAAAATGAATAATTCTACTTAATTTATCTAGCTGTAATACACAAACTACATCACAAAATGAATAATTCTACTTATTTTTCTAACTGTAATACACAAACTACATCACAAAATGAATAATTCTACTTAATTTTCTAACTGTAATACACAAACTACATCACAAAATGAATAATTCTACTTAATTTTTCTAACTGTAATACACAAACTACATCACAAAATGAATAATTCTACTTAATTTTCTAACTGTAATACACAAACTACATCACAAAATGAATAATTCTACTTAATTTTCTAACTGTAATACACAAACTACATCACAAAATGAATAATTCTACTTAATTTTCTAACTGTAATACACAAACTACATCACAAAATGAATAATTCTACTTAATTTTCTAACTGTAATACACAAACTACATCACAAAATGAATAATTCTACTTAATTTTCTAACTGTAATACACAAACTACATCACAAAATGAATAATTCTACTTAATTTTTCTAACTGTAATACACAAACTACATCACAAAATGAATAATTCTACTTAATTTTTCTAACTGTAATACACAAACACACTAAGCTACATCATCAGTCAACATAAGTGTAATACACAAACACACTAAGTTACATCATATAAAAAAAAATTTAGGGCTCACTGTCAATTTTAGTGAAAATTAAAGGATTTTAAATGCGCCTTATAGTCCAAAAAATAAGGAACTCCCCAATTTTATAAAAAGCACATTTGTCTGCACAGTTCACTGTTTTTTTTATTTTTTTATTTTTTATTATTGGCAAAATACAAGACAATACATGACGTTGGACAGATGAATGGAATCCAATATTTTCTTTTGTCTCAAAATGTAAAAATATTAATAAATGTTAACAATCATTAGATGTTTTTAGTTTTATACATGTAATTTCACTGGCCAGAAAAGCCCCTCTAGCAAACTTAAAATGGCCCATGCGCCACCAGTTGATAATGACAGTTGTAGCAGGTATTGCGGCTCTTGACACGTTTAATTTAGTGAACGCAAGGGCAGGCAGAAATGGCTCTTTTGATCGTAAAGGTTGCAGACCCCCAATCTAACTGAAAATTGTTGGATTATACCTGGATTATTGAGCATGGTCTTTGTTGGCTGAGTTATGACATGTGCCAGTGGTCTTTTCACAGAAATGTGATTAAAGGACATTTCTGACCTCCGTCTGTCTCAGATCCTGTGTCGACTCATAAACAGCCTTTATCCAAGAGGGAAAGAACCCATCAAAAAGATTGCAGACACCCAGATGGCCTTTAAACAAATGGAGAAGATCTCCCAGTTCCTGCAGGCAGCAGAAGCTTATGGAGTCACGACCACTGATGTCTTTCAAACTGTAGACCTCTGGGAAGGTAAAATAATCTCACAAACCAGCATGCCTTCCTAAACTTTAGTATTTGACGGAATATCTTCTATTTGTGCCTGGAATCGTGCACCTATGTTGTACCTCATTACAGCAACAGACATGGCAGCGGTACAAAGGACCCTGATGGCTCTGGGTAGTCTGGCGGTCACAAAAGACGACGGTCAATACAAAGGTGACAGAGACTGGTTCCACAGGTATGGAGGAAACTCATGGGAACAGCAAAAACAGCTTCATAAATTCACATTCTTTTCAAATTATACCCTTCTTTGTCTTGTAGGAAAGCTCAAGGGTATCGACGAGAGTTTACCGAAGAGCAGCTGCGCCAGGGTCAGAGTCAGATCGGCCTGCAGATGGGAAGCAACCGCGGGGCGTCTCAAGCGGGGATGACAGGCTACGGCATGCACCGTCAGATCATGTAGAGCACCTATACCGGCTAACGTGCCCCCTCCTCCTGCTTCCAGACTTTCTTTTCTACTAATACCACAAATGTAGCTCCAAACCTTTTCAAAGCTTTGTAGCACCTGCCATATTAACCTTAATCTCCCTGAAAGTGCTGCTTATTCCTAAATGTTTCATTTGATTCTTTGAAAAAATGATAACTGCTGTAGCTGTCATTTTTCAAGCTCCCATTAGATTTATTTTTCTTTCTCAAAGGAATAGTCTTATCATTTTTGAGGTGATGTTCTGTTAAATAGTCAATACAGGTAGTCCCCGAATTACGAGCGCTCTGATCTACGAGGTTCCAGACTTACGAGCTGGCGAATTTTTGGAAAACACGCAAAAAATACTGAGTTTTCATGTGTTTTTTCACCACAGTTAGTTAGCTAAGCATATGGACACACGTTTCCGATCATTTTTATGCACTCATAAGCAGTTTTTGGATGAAAATAGAGTGTTTGTAGTCGCGCTAGCGAAACCGTTCCAATTTACGAGCGAAATTCCGGATTTACGAGAGACATGGCGGCCGTTCCAAATTACGAGATTTCCGGTTTACGAGCGCCTCGTTGTAACGGATCTCGCTCGTAAATCGGGGACTACCTGTAGTTAGTATGTTATCAGCCCTGACATCAGCCATGGAGCGCAGAGAATGGAGAAATGGGTATAAATCTAGGCTAAAGGCTAGCCAAACAAGAGTTTAATACAGTGGTCCCTCGCTACTTCGTGGATTGTTTTCCGCGGACTCGCTCTATCGCGATTTTTCAAAATAAGATTGGACATGACACACAATTGGCTGATTGATGGATGAGGCACACAACTGGCAGGGGATTTTTATTTAAAATAAATTATTTTAAATTATTTAGCACCTCCTGCACCATTGTGTAGCCCGTAAAGCTTCCTCCTGCAGCTGATCAGCTGATCTCTGCTCTACAGTGGAGAAGTGGGCGTGGCCGAGTGGCAGGTGGCAGACTGCAATGGAGGCAGGGAGCTGAACTCATGACATTCTGTGCTCTTTTAGAGCGTTTAGAGTTTAGAAACAGGTTT
>JBBPBX010023357.1:28946-40592 GCA_038048925.1 Garcialebias charrua | reverse complement strand
TGACTAATTTCGGGTCCCACCAAATGCTTTGCGCACATCAAAAAAGCTCCTACCGCACTGTGTTGGCTGCTTGTCAACAGACGTCTGTTCACGTCGAACGCGTCTGAAGACGCGCAATGGGAGCAGCGTCTGGTTCCTTTTCCGATGGGGTTTGTTTTGTGTTTTTGTACACCGGGCAGTTAAAGATCAGCTGTTCGTGAGCCCCGTTACTATTTGAGTGGGTTTTCTACGAGCCGAACTGCAGCTCCGGAAGTCTTTGTTGAGATTTTAACTTTTTTTATTTTTGGGATGATCGTACGCTCGAGCAGACTGCGGCAACTGTAAAAATGCCAAGTTTCTTACGGGAGGCTGATTTCTTCATGGAGGCTCGTTGGGGTAAGTTTGAAAAGTCCAAAAAAGTCCTGTTGTTGTTGCGTCATCACATAGCAGAGGCTCTCCCGATTGGTTGCTGCGACGCGGCGAGCAGCCGAAGTAGGTCAAAGTTCTTTAAAATAAACTCCGGCAGTCGCTGCTTGGACGCGACGCAGGCGCGAAAAAACAGCTGCCGCGATGCTTGAGCTGCTGAAGACGTGCCACGTCACGCCGCGCAGCGCCAAGATGCTCGGCCACATAGACTTTCAATCTAGAGTGGCTGCTTCGGCGGCGCGAAACGCGTTTGGTGGGAACCCGGCATAACAGTGCAGCAGAAAATGCATTTTTACTATCTGTGAAATGTGAGGTGCTGCAACCTTACATTGAGCACATTGTACATGATTCTGTGTCTAACTGTCTCTGTGCTTACAGTGTGGCTGAGAGCAGAGCTGTTGAAAGAGACACAGAGATGCTGTCCAGTGCAGAGAATGAGGACAGATCCCCCCTGACTGCCATGACCAGTATCCAGTCACACACTAGCACCATTAACTGTGGTGTTGGTATTTGTTTGGGGTCTATTGCTAAGAAAAAGTTTTTCAGGGTAAACCCAGACAAGCGTCGCTTGTTTGGTTTTAAAACTTTTTGAGTGTGACTGAAGAATTTGTTAGCGGATTGATGGACTTGTTTTTAATGATGTTTTTAGTCCATTTAGGTGGTGTGACCGCTACATTTTTAACGCTCTGTTTTTTTTTTAGAGGGAGTTGTGTTGGGGCTCTGTTAGGAGCTTGTGTGAGCTTGTGTGACCTTCAAGCCCGAGATACACTGAAGCAGACTCCGTATACGCGCGTATACGCGCGTATACGGAGCCGCTGCTACACTCGGCTTTCGTTCTCGCGTAGATTCTCGTGTTTTCGCTCCAAATTCTAACGTCATTTCCTCCGTACCGTCACTTCCGATCGTCACTTCCGCTAGTTTTTCGCTCCAAACGCTCGCGTTCTCCTTGTTGTAATATGAGCAGCTGAGCACGGAGTGCTTTTCCTGCAGCCCACAGCCCACCACAGCCCACCAGGGAATATATAAAACATCGCGCACCCAGGTAGGACCTGAATTCATTCATTTCATTCATCGAGTGAACGGAGGAAGAAGCGGTTACTTGACTTTAGGCAAAAAAACAAAAGAAAAGGCCCGATCAGCGATAAAAAAGAGGAATTTATTTCATTTGTGTAACATACAAAACAGTCCGGCGCCGGGGAAGTTTAGGTCAGACACCGCGCATCGCGTATGCGAATCGCGTATGCGTAGTAAAAAAATACTTTTGCGCGTACTTGCCCTGAGGGGCTACGCGGGGCTACGCTGCGTACGGGGCGTACGTACGCTGCGTATTGGCGTATCGTGAGGACGCTCGAGTGTATCTCGCCCTTTAGTCAAGCTAAGAGGTGAGGTCTCTGATTTAACTCAGAGCGTGTGTGTGGAGCCTTGCTGGGAGCAAGTGGAAACTTGTGGAGAGCAAATGTGGAGTTTTTGCCAATTGAGATTGGTGGACGCAAGCAAGGGCTTGTTGGAGCAACTTGTGATCCTGTAAAGGTAAACCAAGTTTGATTAAGGTAACTGTATGTGTTTTGCCTGTGTGTGTTCTCCACCCACCTTGGCCACCGTGTGTGAGCTAAGGCTCTTTAAATTCTGGTGCTGTCTAAACAGCACATGTGGAGCAAAGGTTGCTCTTGTGACAGCTCTGGTGCTTACTAGGGTTGTGTGAAGCTAGTGGAGGCTAGTGAAAGCTAGTGTAAGCTTGTTTAAAGCAAGTGGTGGTCAATTGAAGTCAGCTAAGGTTTGTAGGAACCAGCTGAAGATGCACTTAAGATAAAGCTGAGTGTTGATTGACAGCCTTGGTGTTGTGAGGTGTACAAACATTGAGGAGAGCTCCACCTTCTCCATTTGTTTGTGAGTTTGCTCCAGGGGGAGTAGTAATTGAGTTGTTTGAGCTCTTAAAAATGACTCTGATTGTTAATTAGAGTTGTGTATGGGTTGAGGCTCCTTAAGAGCCAGTTGAATCTTTTGCCTAGACTTAGAGGTGTGGGCTTGTACCACTGAGGCCTGTTTGAGTTAAATTTTCGGAGACATTGAGGGCAGTGTTTGGGCAGTTGTCCTGGATGGGGACATCTGGGGTTAACAGTGAGGGACTGTTACCCTTTTTCCTTTTTCTTTTTAGTTGTACTTTTGACTGCATGAGTGCTGGTGGTCCTATTTTCACCTTTTGTTTGTGTAGAGGGACTTTTGTAAGGTAGATTGTTGCCTGGGGAGACACGATGGCCATGCACAGGGTTGGGTTTGCCTGGGTGGCGTTTTATTCTTTTTGGCCAGACTCACCGGTCCACCATTTCTTTGAACTTTTTATTATTTCGTTTTTCTTTTGGATGCTGAACCAGACAAGGACGCTCCAGTCCTGGTGGGAGAAGCCTGGGAGGACCTTGCCAGCCTGGAGTGCTTTATTTTATGTTCAATAAAATTTGTTTTAATTCTTTTCTGTGTCCAATGTGCACTTTGTATGTTTTGGCCTTTACCGGTCGTAACAACCGCAATAGATTTAGATATTTTAATTTTTATAGAATTTATGTGCTGTTTCAACGACAGTTTATCATCAATAATAAACACCCAAAAACTTAACCTCACTCACTCTGCAAATCTCAATTACATCATCAATTTTAAATGGTACATCAACGATTATTATTATTATTGAGCATGCATCAGGTTACATCAACAGTTTTCTTTATATTACTGAATATCATGTAATCAGTTTGATCAAGGTTCAGTGATAACTTGTTTAATTCAAACCAAGTTTGTATTTTCACTCCATCTTCATCAACTCCAACATCTGTTCCAAATCTTTACCCAAATAACAAAAAGTGGTATTATCAGCAAAAAGAACACATTTAAGGAGTCCAGACACTTTCACTAAGTTATTCACATATAAGAAGCAACTTTTTTTATCTCGAGTTACCCAAATGCCAAGGTATTTAAATATTTAAAACCAATTTTAAAATGTACAGTGTCGAAGATTAGAGGTCACAGGCATCAGCTTGCTGATTTGACTACATAACTTATTCACCATACATAATGTCCATACAGGTCTCCTTACCCAACTAGACCATACAGGTCCCTCTTGCAAATGAATCCCCGTGGCTCAGTGAGGCTAGCCTGTATAAATAAAGGTTGAATGAAAAAACATGGTCAATAAAATAATACAATATTAGACTGATTCTGTCACTGAGTGTAACTTGGAATGAAGAGAGATTGTTTTGGCAGAAGTGACTCAAAATCAACCCAGACTTTTCATTGAAGAAACATTTTGAGTACCATTCCTTGGAAAACATTTATAACTTATAACACATAAAATGAACATTTTTATGGATGCATTTCAGTGATTTTTAACTTAGCAATGAATATGAACAGAAGCCATTATTCATAAATTGTATTTTAGACTCAGTTTATCTTGCAGCGTAACGTAAGATTGTTTGTAAGAGTCCAGGCTAAGCTTATATCAGGTCATAAAGAGTAGAGTCTGTGAGAGAGGGCCGTCTATGAGTCTGTACATAAACTTAGCCAGGTTCCGTGTCAGAAACATGTCAAAAGAAGCCTATGTTGGTATACTGAAAGAACATTTTGTGTTTGTATAAATGAAGGGGACTGTATGTTTAAAGGAGTTCGTTGACCAGACCTTTTCTGACCGGTCTGAATCTGTGAACTGCAAACAGGCTAAAGGTTAAAGCGATACCTGAATAAACAAACAGCAGAACATTAAAGATGAGTCAATGAAGCCACTTGAGATTTATTCACCACAGTAAGAAAGATATTTTTGAAATATATGTACTGTATATAAATTCTTAAAACTACTTAATTACTTTGTAAAACAGAAACAACTAATTCCTTTGTGCCACTCATGTGTTAGGCTGTGAACAGACTACATGTATTATTTCCAACTCCAACATGATTCATGGACTGGGTTGAGGAAACAAAGCACTATTCGATAACAAACACATGTGTGATTACATCTGTAAATCTTGTGATTTTAGAGTCTGGCAGACAGCAAACAAACCATTACAATTACGATTTTCTGAAGTTTCAGGAGCAGACAGCTTGTTGAGGAGGAGACTGACAGACAGAGCGATATTTACCCACAACCAAAGGTTCATGTCAGTGCACAACCAGAACGAGAATAAACTCAAACATGTACCTTGAGTTTAATTCAAGTTTAAAAATTAAAGTCTAAAAGAGCAAACTATGTAGACGTCTGAACTCATGTTGAGACTCAGAGACCTTCAGCCACAGATAAAATTCAGTTTCTCCTGGCAGTCCCGATTCTCCCACACTCCCGCTTTGGTTAAAGCTCCACAGCGTCTCTTCAGTGGACACTGGAGGTCCTCTTCGCCTTGGGTCCAGTTATTATATACCAGTTTGTCCCCGTTCACCCACAGCCACTCATCTCCAAGGTAACGCAGACCGATCCACACCGGCTCAGTGCTGTTAGTGTGATTCATCTCATTCGTGGCCAGAAGGTTGTCGGTCTCAGAGAGCAGGCTGCTGAGGTTATGATGATTGTTTGTGCAGTGCTCCTGAGCCTCCTCCCAGGTCTTCTCCTCCTGCACCACCATCAAACTGAAACAGAAGTAATTGTGCGTGTTTGCACCATTTTCCCATTTCCACTGACCATTGCTCCAGTAGATGTTATTGTCATGATTCGATGGATGAAGAAATGGATAAAGAAAGTCGTCTGGATTCAGATCTTTGCTGTAGGTGACATGGTCTCCTCCTGACCATGTAAAAACGTCGATGCTTCTTTCCCAATAAAGTCCAATCCACCCTTTGTTGCTGTTATTCACAGACTTTCTGAACAACTCTTCCTCTAGTTCACTGGAGAGACGTGAAAGGTCATTATGATATTTCCTGCAGTGTGTTCGAGCATCTCCCCAGTTCTTTCGTTCCCAGCTGTGAAATATATGTTTTGAAGACAAACAGCATGCACTGGTAAAGACGATCACTCTGAAGATGATCTTCTCCATCCTGCTTCAGTCTGTGTTCTGCAGCTCTGAGACTCTCACTTTATTTTCTTCTTCACACTGAGCTGGTGGAGGAGGAAACATTTGCATTCAGATAAACAAGATCTCCTCTTACTCTAACAAAGTCAAATTATCTGTGCACAAAGCAAATCTCTGCAAGACACTTTCAGAGTTTAACAAAATATTAAACAGCTTATTTGGTAAAGTTGAAGAAGTTTGAACATTTAAAAAAGTTACTGCTCAAAAATAATTGTTGTTGCTTTGACTTTGGGAGCACGGTGGCACAGTTGGTACATCTGCCACTTCTCAGTGAGAAGATAGGCTTATTGGTAAATCTAAATTGTCTCTAGGTGTGAGTGAGAGAGTGGATGGTTATTTGTCTTGTTTGTCTCTAAGTGTCCCTGTGATGGACTGGAGACCTGTCCAGGGTGTCCCCCACCTCTTTCACAGCAACTGCTGGATATGGGCACCAGTGACCCAGACAGCACAAAGCAGGTAAAGATATGGAATGAATGATGGATGGATGGATGGATGGATGAATAGATGATGGATGGATGGATGATAGATGGATGAATGATGGATGGATGATAGATGGATGAATGATGGATGGATGATGATAGATGGATGTAGGATGGATGATGGATAGATGAATGATGGATGGATGGATGATGATAGATGGATGGTAGGATGGATGGATGATGAATTGATTATGGATGGATGGATGGATGATGGATGGATGGATGGATGGATGGGGCTTTGACTTCACAGAACATAAATCAATGGTTAGTGAGGACTCCCAGAACATTAGTGTTGATGCTAACTTGTTTAACAATGGTGGGCTGCCAATAGTTGGGGCTGATAGGAGCCGTGCAAATGGGGCTTAAATGAAGCAACATGGTACCTTCCTGTTGACCCTCAACAGGTTTCGAAACCGTAGAGCGGAGGACTTTTATATGACATAGACTCGAGTCAAACTTAAGTCACAATTTTTACGACATAAAAGTCAAAACGATAAAGTCAGAAAAGAGTTTGGACTTTGTTGTGTGTTGTGGTAATAAAACGACTGACTTAACTCAGAACAGGGTCTTTAATATGCACACGCTCCAGGAGATGTTCAACACACACCTGCTCATGCATCTGCTGGTAGCTATCGGTGCTAAGGACCTTACTGCACATGTGCAGAACTACAGTATCTGTGTGACGTCAATATTCAACATTACTACAGTACTGTACTGTGTTCACAGTCAATATTCTACAGACTTGACTCGTACTTTAACATCAGTGACTTGGAGACAGTGAAAGCACCAAGAGCAGTTATCATAAAGGCTCTGACTGTCATTCAAACTCTACCTAATTGAGCCGGTGAACCTGTTCGCTTTTTGCTGTCTGAAGCTTCACCCAGTGAGGACAAAACGTGCAGCCACTCACAAAAAATGCATAAATGTAGGATAGTTTATGTGGGCTATCAGTGAAATAATGAAGTAGAGGAAAAAATGAACAACAGCATGAAGGAGAGGGACCAGTCACTTCATGAAACTTAAAGACCGTGTAAAGTGAATTTCAAAATTTTCTTAAATAAACATTATAAATGTGATAATTGTAATGTTGTAAATGAGTAAAAAGTCTCAAAATTGTAGCTCAATTAATTTTGAAGTTATACATGAAACTGTGTATAAAGACATGTGTGTTTCAGGATTTTTTAGGCGTGTTTTAAACGGGACCGCGTTTCGTCACGCGGTCCTCATTAGTATAGCCCCACCCCCTGCTGCTCCAGTCATATAAATTGTTCTTCGCATGGGTGGAGCCGTTCACTCGCGACTCGCAGATAGCATCAGATAGCAATAGCATAGATATTTTGTTCATTGTTAGCTAGCTAATCAATTATGCCTCGTTCCTGCATCTTCCCAGGATGTTTTAATGGTCAGGGCACCTGCTACTGACCGTCTCCCTCCTCAGCCTCCGGACACCGCCGCCGCCTTTCCTGTTTCTTTTCTTTCTTTCTTTTTTTTATTGCTAAGCCTGTGCCCTACAAGTTCACAAGCTCCTTTTTTGCTAAGAAAATGCGACAGGTCCATTGCATACTTAGTTATCAACGTGATTACTCTTTATCTTAATCACCAACACAGCCCCCGCATGCGATGTGTCGGGTCGGACCGGTGCAGCCGCGCGAGTCCGCTCATCTTCTAAACACATAACAGCGGAGTTATGAATTATAGTTGCGTCCTCAACTTTAAAAATAAAACCAGAGTTGTTTGTGCACTAAAAACAGCGTAACTCTTGGAAAAAGGAGCAAACAGAGCAGGTTTACTGATGAACCTGTCTTCCTCCTCCACACAGTTCAGCTCTGAGCGAGAGAGTCCTCCTACTTGCTCTCTGAGCTGCAGTGCTGCGCTGAAACCACGCCCACTGCTGACACGCCCCCACAGTTCCAGACTAAGGGAAAATCATGTATTTTCATGATTTTTGACACTTAATTTTATAAGGAAAACAATGTTTTTAATCAGTCAGATTTATATGGGTGATTAATAACACATATTTATGCCATGTGATAAACTAAAAACACAAATCTAATTTCACTTTACACGGTCTTTAAGGTGGACCTAGTTGTGAGGAACTCTCCAGGGGTACATTAATCCTTGTGCACATACCTGCCATGGTGCATGAGGCTGGAAGGATCTTAGATAGACTGTCTACCAGAGCACACAGAACACAGAACATGGAATAAAAGTTTATTTTAAAGGTGGGTGAGCATTAATGTTAAATGAAAAATAGATGTTCATGATATCAAAACGTTGCATCTGTTTTATGGATGCTTATTGGTTTAGTCTTTTAAAAGCTGTAGTTAAATATGTAACACATTGAAAGTGACATCTTGAAAAATAATTTCAGCATACTGTTAATGTGGGTCCTGCACTATTTTACACAGATTGGTCAACGTCACTATTGACGTTAAGTAAAGTAACTTTACATCAAAGTTCATGCTCAATAATCCAGGTAGAAAATCCAGCAAAGTGAAGTCAGGTCCTCTGGCGGTTTGTTTGTGTTGAGACGTTTCGTCTTTCAGCCAAAAGACCATCAGTCCAAGGTAAGAGTGTCAGAAGCATCCGTAATGTGGGGGGGACACAGTGATGTGTGTGTGTACGCGCGTGCGTATGTGTGCGCGACTGCGCGTAACCTCTCTTTTCTACCTCCTCCATGTACAAATTGGCAACAATAGGAGAAACTGGAGACCCCATAGCACACTCATGTTTCTGCCTATAATATTGCTCCCCGTATGTGAAGTAGGTTGACTGCAGGCACAGTTTCAAGAATTGACACAGTTGCTCTGTGGAAAGCGTGGTCCTGCTGTTCAGAGTGGTGTCTGATTTTAACCTTAAACAGACCACCTCTACTGCCTCATCAACAGGAATGCACGTAAAGAGTGATGTGACATCAAAAGAGACCATTGTTTCATCAGTCTCCATGATGACATCCCTCACCTTATCCACAAAGTCCATGGTGTTCTGTATGTGGTGTTCTGAGCTGCCAACTAAAGGGATGAGTACAGATGCCAGATATTTGGAAACATTGTAAGTGACAGAGTTAATCATGCTAACAATTGGTCTTAAAGGTACACCTTGTTTGTGAATTTTAGGTAAACCATACAGACTAGGCACGGCCTCCCCTGGGTACAGTTTGTGGTACAGATTACGGTCAATAGCGTTGTCCTGCTCCAAATTTTTCAGGCAATCTATCAATAATAGGATGGCCCAGCACAGAAGAGCAACATCATCAGGCCAGGAATCTGCGGTCTACACACATCTCTTTCAGGGATGAAGATGTTCACATCCTTGATAGAGAGGAACAATGGTTTGAGAGAGGAGTAAAGGAGGCCATCTTTGTGAAAAGAAACCATCCATCATTAAACAGAGGTGGAGGACTCCGGGTTCAACTGTCCCTATTGCTAGTGTAGTGGTAGAGGAATGCGCATAATTATACCTCAATAGCTCTCAGGTGCGAAGGTCCAGTGGGCGTGGTATATAAGCAGCTGCTGGATTCAGTCAGAAATGTCGTCTTCGCGCTCCCGCTGGGTGGCTGATGGCCCGTGAGTTTTGGCCGTAAAAGGGAACCAATCGCAGAGTGTGGTGCGGGTCGTGTTGATTCCTTGACAGTAAAACGCTGTGGCGCTGCGCTTCTCCTCTTCCTCTTGTTGCGAGGGTGTGTGTGTGTGTGTGTACGTGGTTGTTTGGATTGGCAGGTCTCCCCCACATTGGGACCACTGCTGCTCTGTTTCCGTGGACTGCTTTATTTCTGAGGTCAGCTCTGTTTCCATGGCGGCTCTGTCTGGGATCTCTGCACGAGTGTTTTAAAGACGGACTGTGGTGTGGTCAGCCATCCTCCTTGAAGTGGCGCTTGGAGTGTGACATCAGCGCGCCTATCTCACCTCCTGCTGTGGTGTGATACGAGTGCCACGCCTGGTCCGGAGGAGGATTTGTATTTGCTGGATTAATTAGGTTTTTTTTTCCATTATTTATATTGTTTACAGTTTGTTTGGTTTTTGTTTATTTGGTTGGGCTGAAAGAGGTTCTTTTTGTTTAAAGTCTCAATTTATGAAGTCTAATTATTGTTTTGCTGTTTGCAGTTGCTGAGGTCCGGCGGCAGTGTTGGTGGGGTGACGGTGTCTTCCTTTCTGCTTGCTATGATTCCTGAGTTTGGGGTTGTCTCACTGCGTCTGGTGTTTTCAAGGTTTTCTTTAAAGGAGACCACATATAGGTCTTTAAAATTTTTATGTTATGTCTGTGTGCTATCTTGACAATATTAATTCATTTTAATACACAAAATAATTCTTAGATAATTAATTATACCCTTTTTAATTCTGCCATTTTTAACTTTCGTTTTGAACGACCGGTTTCTGATACTGAGTTCTGAAGTCCACGCCCTTCAACGATCTGTTTACGCCCTCTGTAACAGCCAGTATCTGTAATGTGTTGTTGTTTTAAAATTAGCTCTTTTTTTATTACTCATTTGACTTACTGTTAGTGCTAGCTTAAGATAACTTACCGAAACCCGTCTGAGCGCGCCGCAATTTGCTGCTCCTTTTAGCATTAGACCACCCGAATCCGATGCTAATGTTAGCTTGTTCCTCTTCCGGTGTTCGCCAGCTCCGCTCGTTGCACGCGGCGATTTTGGGAGTTATCGCTGTTCCAGTCAAGACAACACAAAGTTCACCAAGTGTCTCCCGTAAATTAATCCGTAAGGAGAAGGTCCTCGCTGCTGCGAGGCTGCTGCGAGGCTGCAGCGAGGCTGTACAGTTGAAGCTCCGCTCCATCCGCCAGAAGCAGTGTCCCGTTGCCGCCGGTCCCTACGCCGGGGGTCCGCTCGTTTAATTTTTGCCGGCTGCGCGTTGGGAGCGATCGCAAATACACTAAAAATTGAACTAAAACATAAAAATAACAATTATACTTTATTTATAAAGCCATTTAAAAAAAACCACAGCTGCAACAAAGTGCTGTACACATGAAATTAAGAACATATAAACAAAAGATGAGATGAAATCATGAAAAACAACAGTCATGTGTTTAATACAGAAGTGGGTGGAGCATCACCAGGGGTTGCTAGGTGAGGGGCTGGACTCAGGTTTGAGGTGGTTGGCTGCGGTTTGTGACGTCACAAACCGCAGGAAGTGGGAAACGAAGTGTATTTATCAAATCTACTTAGAGTAAATAAACCACTGGGTGCATTTTTTTGGCCTTAGGACTGTTTTTTTATGAAGTAAATACCCAAAGTTGAGTAAAAAAACCATTAAAAAGTGAATTTTGAATATGTGGTCCCCTTTAAGTTTATGCTGTTAAGCCAGATGCCACGTACCCATTGCCCCGCCTGCTGGTAACCTCAGCCACTGCAGCCCTTTTTGTTTTCTTTGTTTTCTCTTGGTATAATAAATACTGATTTTAAGGATGTTTTTAAACTAAACTGTTAATAAATTATTCTGCTATATGGAGAAGTTGTCCCGGATGTTTCAATCAATGCAAATCGAAAAGGTAATATTCTCTGGGTGAAATTCCCAGGGTGGCGTTGAAAATTTTATTATAATTAAAGAGTTCTTATGATCTGAGAACATGAAGTAATGCCACACTATTATCACTCAGCCCCCTGTGAATAGCAAGCAGGGTGCTAACGATCCATCGTTAGGCTGATGGTCCTCCTTGATCATATGAGCAGCTGGTTTTGGCTGTTAGCAGCAAACTGGTTGATCCACTAT
>JBBPBX010023357.1:8608-22353 GCA_038048925.1 Garcialebias charrua | reverse complement strand
TGGAATTAGCTGCATAAAACAGCTAAATAGCTGAAACTAGCAGAAAAAGCTGCAAGGAGCCGAAATTACCAAGAAAAACTTGAAATTTTCTATAAAAAGTTGAAATGAGCTAAAAGAAATGCTGAAAAAAAGGCAGCTGAAAGAGTAGAACAAGCTTAAATTAAGCAGAAATGTACAAAAAAGTGGAAATATCTGAAAAATAACAACAAAAATTATCCAAAAAACCAAATAAACAACAAACAGATGAACAGGAGCTAAAATTTCAGAAAAAAGCCTAAATTACTAGAAGGAACTGGAGAGAGCACAATTGTGCCCAGTTAGGCTGAAAGAAGCAGAAATGAGCACAAAAAGTGGAAATTAGCAAAATACGTTGAAATTAGCAAAATCAATAGCTAAAAAGGCTGAAAGAAACTTAAATTACCAGAAGGAAGTGGAGAGAGCACATTTTTGCTGAATTGGCTTGAAAAAAGTTTAAATGAGTGCAAAAAATGTGGAATAAGCTGAAAAGGCAAAAAATTGCATAAAAACTGCTAAATAGTAGCTGAAATAGCAGAAAAAGTTTAAACATAAATAAGCTGAAAGGAGCATAACAAGCTGATTTTAGCAGAAATTTTTTAAAAGAAGCACAAAAATATTGTAGTTAGAAAAAAGCTGAAAGGAGGACAAAACTGCTGAAAATAATAATTTAAAAAAAGCTGAAAGTAGCTGAATTTTTTTTTACATTTGCACAAGGAAGCTGAAAGAAGACAAATCAGAACAAAATGTGAAAGGAGCAGCAAAAGATCTGAAGGATGTAAAAGTAGCTCAATTCATTTTCTATGAGAGGAAACAAAATGGCAGAAAAGGTTAAATAATTAAAAAGCTAAAGTTGCATCAATACTAAAAGTCATAGCACCCTCCTGAACGAGCTGAATGTTTATGTGATTTGTTGAAACAGCACAAAAATTGTGCAACGAGAAAGAGGCCGAAAAAACTTCTGGAAGAAAAATGGATCTCAATCGTGTGACTGCTTCATAAACATTCACACAATTATGTCACCTGCATCCAGTTCATACTATTTGCTGTTTTTTATATATATTTCTAAATTCTTTTAGATTTGCTATAAATAAAGAATTCATTGAGCGTGGTTTGCATTTCCGCTTTAATTATTGTAAAAAGAGAGACAGAGAGAGGGTGTGGGTCATAAAATCCACCCCCTGGTGACAGTCTTACCCATTCCCAGGTGAAACATCCTCTCAGCCTGGGAAACAAGATGTTTGTCACATCTGGAGCAGTTTTAGCCAGACCCGCCATCTCCCTGCTCCACTTGACAACTGCTTCTTAATAAATCAGAAACATTTCAGCAGTAATCAAATCCTTTTGTCCTGAAGCAGACCAAGAAATGACACGATCAACACAGTAGTGCTGCTGTGCAAAACTCTTATAGTCCCTTATTTATTTGTATGTTTTTTTCCCACGTAGTCAGATGTTTTTAATGCAATCTTTTAAAGAAGGGGCTGGCAACGTTGTTTCCCCTAAGATTGCCAAATCAGGATATTTAAAGCAATCAAAGGGCAGTCATAGAGAATTTGAAAATACATTTCTTTAAGACGGATATTCTGGATGATTTCTTTTCAGGCTGTCTCCTGTTGCACAAAAGTACGCTTGATTAAAAAATATGCTTCCCCAATACTCTTTAGGAATATAAGATTTACTTTCTTTCAACTGGTTCTTGTGCCAACTTGTGCAAAATAAAAGAACAAATAGTTAAATGTTTGCTTTTTGGAGTTTTTAACGTTCAGTCTAGTTTTGGAAACAGCAACGTAGTCTATCTTAATCCAAAGGTTTTTGTTGTAGTTGTCCAAGATGTTTAATTTAGACTTCGTTGAGTTACATTAATAAAATGTAGGTTTTCATCAACTTATTTAAAGTTGTTTTCTTTTCAATTAAATATATCGGGAGCTGGATGGAAATTGTCTCAAGAGCCACTTTTGGCCCTTGGGGCATATGTTTTCATTCAACCTTTATTTAGTCAGGTAAATCTTATTGAGCCTCATGGCTCATTTACGAAAGCGACCTAGCAATGGTAAAATTTCCTTAAACAATAAACAATAAACAATAGAAAACAAAAGAGAGAAATACATTTTTTATTTTTTATTTTTAACAAAGTATCAAAAAACTAGCAAAACATTATAAGGTATATGTATAAAATCAAAGACAGGAACAAATCTGCATTGGTTTTTGCCAGGATTCCAACAGATTCTGAAAACCATTTAGAGGTCAGGGCCGAGAGCTTCAGATCTTTTTGTAAGATATTCCATGAAGCAGGAGCAGAGTAGGAGAAGGCCCTTTTTCCAAGTTCAGTCCTCACTGACGGAACACTGCAGGTAATCATGTCCTGAGAGCGCACACTGTAGCTGCACTCACGCAAAGACATGTAGGAGGAGATGTATGAGGGCAGCAGACCAAGAAGTGATTTAAAGATGAAAATGTACCAGTGGAAGAGTCTGCGTGAGGTTAATGATGTCCAGTTAACCAGTGAATACAGGGTGCAGTGGTGGGTACGATAATCACAACCAGTTATGAATCTTAGTGCACCATGATAGACAACATCCAACATCCGCAGGGTGCTTGTAGGAGCATTCATGTAGAGAATGTCACCGTAATCAATGGAGGGAAGGAAAGTCACAGATACAAGGCGTTTCCTAACATTCAGTGATAGACATGATCTGTTTCTGAAAAAGAAACCCAGTTTAACTTTCAGTTTCTTCACTAGGTTTTCCACGTGGAGTTTAAAAGAGAGATGTGAATCGACCAGTATACCCAGATATTTATAGGAATCAACAAACTCAATAGGGACACCATTTGAGGATAAAATCAGAGGAAGATCTGCTGGAACCGCCTTCCTATTTGAAAAAAACATCCCTTTTGTTTTATCAGCATTTAGGACAAGTTTGAGACGGAACAAATCTGACTGGATGATGTCAAAAGCGGATTGCAGTAACTGGAAAGCCTTAGCAACTGTTTTAGCTCGGCAGTAAACAACTGTATCATCAGCATAGAAATGTAAGGATGCATCAGGGATGCAGTGACCTACATTAGCTATGTAGATTGTAAAGAGGGTTGGTCCTAAAACTGAGCCTTGTGGTACACCATTTTTAACTGTTAAATAGCTGGAAGAAGTACCGTTATGTTGAACACATTGCCTCCGATTGGAAAGATAGTTAGAAAACCAACCGATGGTGTGATCAGAGAAACCGATTTCTGAGAGCTTATGACACAGGATGTTATGATCCACAGTGTCAAAAGCTTTAGACAGGTCTAAGAAAAGTGCAGCACAATAGTCCTTAGCATCCAATGCTTCAACAACATCATTCAGAACCTTCAGAGAAGCAGTTGTTGTGCTGTGTTTTTTCCTGAAACCAGATTGATGGAGAGGTAAGATGTTAAATGAGTCCAGATAATTTTTGATCTGAGAGTTTATCAGTTTTTCTAGAACCTTGGCTAAGATGCAGAGTTTAGAGATCGGTCGATAATTGTTCAGTGAGGTGGGGTCACCTCCCTTCAGCAAAGGAAGAACAAAGGCTGTTTTCCAAGCATCCGGAATGGTGTTTTGGCTTATGGACAGATTAAAGATGTGGGTCACAGGGACTGTGATGATATGAGCAGCCAGCCTTAAGAAATAAGGTGGAAGTTCATCTGGACCTGCAGATTTTTTAGGATCAAGATCATTTAACAGTTTATTTACCTCACTGACTGAGAACGGAGAAAAAGAGAAGGTGTGATTAACTGATGGTTGACTTGTAGGAGGGATTTGATTTGTAGAAGTTTGATTATTAGATGAAGTGGCTGATTTTCCATTTGTAACTGTGTCAAATAATGAACTAGAAGCAACAAAATGTTTATTGAAACAGTTCAGGATCTCGTGCTTATTTGACACAGGAACAGAGTCAACAAGAAATTGTGATGGGAGGTCAGATGATTGGGGGGTGCCTGAGAGAGATTTGATGGTTTTCCAGAATTTTTTAGGATCGTTTAGATTTTTGGAGGTCTGAGATAAGAAGTAGTTACGTTTTGCGGCTTTGATGGCAGTTGTGCATTTATTCCTTAGCTGCCGAAATTTCAACCAATCAGTGTCTGAGTGTGATTTTCTTGCTGCGGCCCAAAGATGATCTCTCCAGTGCAGGAGATCAGCTAGTTCAGGAGTAAACCAGGGGCTGTCACGGCCCTTTATCCTGAACTGCCGGAAAGGAGCGTGTTTGTTTACAAAGTAAATGAAACTATCATGAAAATAGTTCCAAGCGGTGTTCACGTCATTGATTTGTAGGATACGTTGCCAATCAAAGTGGGATAGATCCCAAAGGAATGACTGTTCACTGAAACGTTTCAAATCCCTTTTTTGGATTATTCTGGGCTTAGCAGGTGGAAGTTTAGTAGATCTAAGAGCTGCTATTACGGAATGATCACTCAAAACGTTAGCAAATACACCTATACCAGGAAATTTGTGAGGTGCATTTGTGAAAAACAGATCTAAGGTGGAAGATTTTTCGGGACATTTTATGTTTGGTCTGGTGGGAGAATCGATAAGTTGTGTTAGATTGAGAGATAGGCAACATTCCTTGAATTTATCACAGAGGGGGGTCGACTTATTCCAATCAATGTTGAAATCTCCTGCCATAACAATCTCATTGTGTTTTAAATTTCCTATGAATTCAGTCAGGGAGGACAGAGCTTCAGGTGTTGCGGAGGGGGGACGATAACAACCAACAACAGTTAAGGGCTGACCTCCTTTCAAAGTGATGTTCACAGCTAAAGCCTCAAACTGGTTTGCGATTGTTTTTTTAGATGCAATCCTGGCAGCCAAAGAATCTCTGATGTAAATAGCGACTCCACCTCCCCTTGTATTACGATCACAACGATAGATCTTAAATTCATTGATTGCCAGGTCATTTTTCAAAACAGAATTGTTGAGCCAAGTTTCAGAGATAACGATCACATCTGCCCCAGAAGAAGTGATTAGGATTTTCAATTCATCAAGTTTTTTTAGAAGGCTACGAGCGTTTACATGCAGAAAACGGAGACCTGAAATATTTTTAAACTCATTAGGTGTACAGTAGTTAGTGATTGGCCCTGGGTTTGGCTGAATCCCTGAGATCAATAACAACATTAATATCAGACATTTACTTGACTTCTTTGTCAGTGATGTGTAATTACAGGAGTTAACAGTGTGACATTTTGCCCCCATAATTGAACCATGTGAAACATTAATGAAGACACAATCATTCAGAACCCAAAAACAATGAAAGTTGCAGTGATGGGCAGATCCAGATGTGTTGATAAGATTCAATGATTCCAGGTAGTCTGAGAACTGAAAATAAGGACAGTAATATGAATGATGCAGAAAAGTTTCAGACCATGAGGCATCACAAATTAAATGGGCAAACGAATCCGTTGTGGAGGACCAACTGTAGCTTGTATTGCCCCAACTGTAGTTTGTATTGGGCTGAGGAGGGCACCAGCCCCACTGTGAAGATGATTTAGCTGGACCCAGCTGGATGTTGCCCACATCTGTCCTAAAGTAATCTTAAGCAATGTTTCTACAGGCTTTAATTGTTTTTATTTTTTTTAATCCAGCAAATCTCTTACACATGACCTGACAGATGCATCAATTTAAGCAAAGTTTTTTAGCCAATGGGTCTTTGCCCATGTTTTCTGTCTGTTTTGTTTGGACTCAACACTGGTTCATCTTTTTTAGTTTAAGAAGCCCTTTTCATGCCTGAATAAACTTTTTACGCCTGAAGAACTTTGGATGAAGACCATTTAGAAAATTGCAAGAATATCTGGCTCCTTGGAAGCAAGAAACAGAAAAATGTGGGACGACTTGAGTTTTGCACAGAACTATAGATCAATGTTTAGCACAATAGCTCATGAATTAATTCCTTTGCTTGGTTAATTTAAGAAGTCATTTCAACACAAGTGTTTTTATTTTAGCTCATTTTTAATTACCTTTTATCTAACATGAAGAACTTTACATATGTTCTGCTGGGTAAAGGAGGGTTGTAAAATCTAAATACCATCATAAATGATAGAAGAACACGTCATGTGAAAAAGCCAACCTCTGCAGCAGAACACAAACATTTATCTGGTCGCTGCATGGTTCAGGTCTGTGTGTGCGGCCGCCGCCACATGTGGGGGCTGTTAAAGGGAGCTGGTTCAAGGCTGCCTCACATCCTCTGCCCGCGGTGGGTTTCTTTAGTGTAAACTGTCTCTAATACCCTCAGACATATGGTCTCACATATTGACAAACAGACTTTGGTGGGAACAGACCACTACGCTCACAAACTCACTGGCAGCAGAACACACGGAGTGGGTTTGGTGCTTTGGGCAACATGGTCTGCTCTGTGGTTTCCAAAGCTCCCGTCTATGAATTCATCGACTGTGTGAAAACAGAACAGAGTAATTGTTTCCTTTTTCCCCTCTTATAAAAGTAATGATGTTATTTGTAGGTTTAATTGTTGATAGAATAACAGGAGTTTAGCTCAGCTGCCACACTGTATTATTATACAGTATATATATTTTTTGTAAATCTAAGCCAAACGTTTCTGTGCCAAGCATCAGAATGAGGTGAAGGTAGACATTCCTCAGAAACACTTGTGCTATCACAAAGAAATATCTATTAAAATGTATCTCAGTTCTTACATGAATCAACCTTTACATACATAACTTAGTAACTTTTAGAGGTTTGTCGAGATGTTGCAAAACAAAAGCACGATTAGTTTCTAAAGTCTTTCTTGTGATCGCGTCCTCACCATCACAACCTTTCTGCATTTCTAATAGAGCCTCAGTGAGTCCTGGTAAAGTCCTGCGATTCCTCGATTTGAAGGGAGGGAACTCGTGACACAGCAGTAACCCGTGCTGAAAAATCTTAATCTTTGTGTGAGACCTTGATGTCCTTTGTACTCCCTTCTGAGGAACTTCCACCTCCTCCAAGAACCAAAATGCAATCAGTTGTGTTCAATGTAAACAGAACCACGGATTTTAGCTGATTAAAAGCATGTACCGTACACACCATAAGCAAGTCTCACAACAATGGGGTGGGGGAGGGAAGAGCAAAGCGTCTGAAAGTGGCTGTGTGGCTTTGTGTGAACGCGTCACTGCATGTGTTTCATCAGAGAATATGATTTCTTCATCTAAAAACAACATACATGCTGTCGTTTTAAATGTTTTCATTTAGTCCCCTGCATCTCTGACTGGTCTTCACTTGTCCATCTGTTCAGGAACTGGTGTCCTCATACAGTGACTAAGACGGTGACCTGCCAGGTGCAGAACGGGACCGTCCTCCAGCGGGTCTACCAGGCGTGCCGCTGGCCTCAGGGATGCTCAGGAGGCAGGTGAGAGGGTCAATCGACAGCACTGATACAAACTGGTTTAAAAAAAAAAAGAATACAACTTAAAAACCTGCTCAACTGTAGATGTTTCTCTTATTGGATTTGTTTTGTATAAAGTAGGTTCAAATAACACTTTATAACTATTATTATTACATTTTTCAAATGAAATGCATTGCTTTTGTTGTCTTTGACAAAAAAATGCATTTTAGCGTCACAATTTAACGCAGTACACTACAAGGCAAGCGTTGTGGACAGTTAAAGGTATTGTGACATGATGTTGGAAATTTGCATATTTGTCACAACATGTATATCATTCAGCTCTGTTCGTTTTTGCAAAATAAATTATAAATATATTAAAATTTCATTCCAAGTTATGGTAGTTTTTTCTCTGGGACACGCCCCTAAAAATCTGTGCATTTCCGCAAAACGTCATTGTGACGTGCAAACAGGGAGAAGGCAGAGCCTTGCCCGTTTGTTTGGTGTGTTAACTGCTTTCCATACAGATTCTTTTCCTGAAAGATCGCCTCTTTTTTTTGTGTAACTTGAAAAATGCCGTCACGTTGTAGCGCATTTGGGTGTTCTAATATCAGCAGTGAACAAGTGAGCCTTCACAAATTTCCAAAAGATGAGAAACTTAGACAAGAATGGACAAGTACAGAGAACGAGGGACCGATGGTGTATGTCTGCAGCGACCATTTTACTGCCAATTGTTTTCAGGAAAGACCTGGTATAAAAGAATCTTTAGGATTACCAGTAAGATTCAGAAGACTTTTAAAACCGGATGCTATTCCTACTACTGTATTTTTAAAAGAAAATCTACAGAAGAAAGTGCCACAGGAGCTACCACGTCAAAACAACGCAGGGAAGCTACCGTCGGAAAAGAGTAAGTCTTTGTGTAAACATAATCGGAGGTGTGTACTGTTTTAGATGATAAACTATATATTTAACGTGAGCTCATGTTGTTTTACTTTATATACTGTGAGTGTATAAAGCCAATTATCACGGAGGATTCTTCATGTGCGATGCTAAAAAAAAATTAGCCGACATAAAATCAGGACCAAACACACGTTGCTATTTATGTATTTTTAAATTATGTCTGCGCGATCAAGTAACATCAGTAAGTTTTTTTATTCAGGGAGGGTTTATTAATGAGAGTTTTGGATGATTTACTGTCTTAAAATGATAGATCTCAGATGCGATCGGGACTCTGTTAGCTTAGCCCAAGAACAAAGAAGCCACATCACGAAGCTAACCCCACGTAGCTACTGTGTAAAAAATAAACCGTGTCTAAATCACTTTTCAATTGATCGAGTGTCCAATAACTGTATAGGATGAATAATAACCCTTCGATTGCTTTAATACATTCATGTACTAACAATAGGTTGTGTTTGTTCGACATGCTCCGCCATTATTATTTACATGCGCGTTGAGCAGCGGCTACCCACGGGTACGTCACAATGACGTTTTGCGGAAGTGCGCAGATTTTTAGGGGCGTGTCCCAGAGAAAAAACTACCATAACTTGGAATGAAATTTTAATATATTTATAATTTATTTTGCAAAAATTAACAGAGCTGAATGATATAAGATATATATGTTGTGACAAATATGCAAATTTCCAACATCATGTCACAATACCTTTAAATAAAACCAACCAAAACAGACTAGAGTATGAAGTCATGTTATTTAAAGGGGTCCTTTTTACTTTGTTTTGTCTTTTAACTCAACATTTTATTGAGTTGAGTTATATAGAACCTCACCATCCACACTTTATTCATGAACAACAAAACTGGCTGTAAATACCAACTCAACTCTTCTGTAAAATTTGAATTTTCAGCATGAGGCTTGATGGGTATTGACGCTGTTGAAGGAAGCCCAAACACACCATTCAAAAACCTGCAGTGTTCATCATCTCTGCAGTGGCTTAAAGTGTATGACAGCTTTTATAACATGCTTAATTTTCCCTTGCATTTATTACAGAATTAAATATATTCTATTAATTAACTTGATCTCCATTAGCCTAAAATCAGGTTAGACTTGAAAGCCGTGCACATGCTCCATACAGTATGTTGTTTTCAGACCTTTGATCCAGGGTTCTCAGGTTAGAGAGTCTGATTCTAAATTTAACGGGTGCTTCAAACACACCCAGAAGATTGACGTACGAGTCTTTACAAGTCATTGCGCAGGTATTGTTTTTGCTTTCTCTGTGGAGGTGCGTGACACGTTTGGTTTTGGTTTTCAGCTACAAGACAGTGGTGAGACCTTCATACAAAGTGGTGTACCGCACTGTGACCTCCACAGAGTGGAAATGCTGTCCAGGATTCAGCGGCACTGCTTGTGAGGAAGGTAAGTCTGGACAGAAGGAGCGTTTCCAGACACAAACACACTGATTGCAAAACATTTAACAGAAATGAACAACAAAACCTTCTGGAAGCATCAAAATCTCCGTCTTCTAGCGCTTCCTATGCTGAGTTCTCCGTTTTTCATGGCTGTCTCAAAGTCTGCACAAGTTGGGGTTTAGAACAGGAGTGATTTCCATTAAGCTTATATAAGGCAGCTTCTTTCTCCTAAATGAAGTTATGGAATCAGATCCTTTAACCTCTTCAGGGTGAGTCAGATACTTCCACTTCATCAATCAGCTGAAACGTCTTCATTCCCAAACTAAACGTACCACGTAAAGGTTCATTCTCTTACTGTGGTTTTCAGTTTTATGAGCCTGCTGAAACCAATCCTTCATCTTCTTAAAGTGCTATGCTAGCACTGCCATTTTCATTTCACAAGCTGCCTACCACACACACACACACACACGCACGCACACACGCACACGCACACACACACACACACACACACACACACACACACACACACTCACAGTTTATAATGACTTTCCCTGGCACTAGTCTCCAAGTCTCGGCCGTCTGTGCAGGAGGGCGGGGCACCTGTTTATGTTGTGACCCGGGGCTTGAATGGGCGTAACATAAATTGTCAGGCTATGCAACAAAAAGGACAATAAATGTTTACAGTGGTTAAAGTGGTTACTTTTTTGTGGTGCTGAAAACAGAGGCTGTATATTTCTTTTGCGCTCCCACTCCTAGACGAACCCGCCCACTGGTCTGTGGTCTGCAGCAGAGTGGCTTCCGCTAAAAAAAACCCCATCTCCACAGTTCCTTTGCTTGATGGAACCAGTGCACACCAACACATGCTGGATTTTGCAACCTCTCGAATAAAAAGAAACGTTCGCAGTCAGACAGCACAGACTTTACTTAACAAAAGAAGAATCACACGGAGTGAAACATGGAGGAAATTATCCAATTAAGTTGTTGCCGGAGGAGATTCCCCCCCGGTTGTCATGGCAGTGGGGGGCGGCAGACCCAGCAGGGGGATGCTGGGATCAGCCACTTATCGGAGCGTCGTTCCGGGTGGCTCAGATCACAGGCGCAGCTGAGTGGGAGTGACAGGTCCCATTCTCTGGGTTTTTACTCTTCAGCACCGTGGATGCTCTCCAGGGCCACCAGCACTTTGTTCTGCTTTTGCTTCCAAGTGAGCCACAACTTGATACCCCACCACTGTTGGCCTCATTCTGCGCTTTAAGAACAAAATATAAACGTGTTGCCTTGGGTAAAGCTGAATGCCAAACAGGGCCTAAATCTGTTACTACTGTGTTTTGAAGGGAAGCAAACGTTGCACTTCAGTTGGTGCAACTTTCAAATCCAGGTCTGTGCAGCTCTTATACAGGTAGTCCCCGATTTACGAGCGCTCTGATCTACGAGGTTCCAGACTTACGAGCTGGCGAATTATTGGAAAAAACGCAAAAAATACTGAGTTTTCCTGTGTTTTTTCACCACAGTTCGTTAGCTAAACATGTGGACACACGTTTCCGATCATTTTTATGCACTCATAAGCAGTTTTTCGATGAAAAACGAGTGTTTGTAGTCGCGCTAGCAAAACCGTTCCAATTTACGAGCGAATTTCCGGACTTACGAGAAGCGTGGCGGCCGTTCCAAATTACGAGATTTCCGGTTTACGAGCGCCTCGTTGTAACGGATCTCGCTCGTAAATCGGGGACTACCTGTATATACATTTGATTTAAAACGTTTCTGCACTAGTATTTTCTTATTGCTATTTTACAAACTTATTGCTAGGTTTGACTTTAAAAGCATTCCTTTAGAGCCTTTGAATCTCTGAGCGTGCAAACGCTGTGTACAGAGTATGAAAAATATGCATGATCCCTCTACCTCCACCGCTCTTTCACCAGGCCACGCCAACAATCCCTGTGGATGTGTTGTAGTCTGCGACACACCCAGAGCAGCAGGACTGCAGTCCTGCTTCAACGTCCAAGAGAAGCACTGTGTCCTTCACTGGGAACGGATATTTTAAAGTTAGATGTGAGGACATTTTTCTCTTGGGATGCCATGGCTCTCACAGTTTGTTGTAAAGATGACACATCTCTATTTAAGGTTTAGATCAGGGGTCTGCAAACTTTACTATCAAAAGAGCCATTTCTGCCACTTTGTTCACTAAATTAAACATGTCCGGAGCCACAATACCTGCTACAACTGGGATTCTCAACTGGTGGCCCACGGACCATTTTTACTTTGTTGGAGGGCGCTTTTCTGGACACTAGGGGCGATTTTATAAAACTAAAAATATCTAATGATTTTTACATCTATTGATATTTTTACATTCTAAGACTAAATAAAAGATGAGATTCTTGTAAAGAAGGAAAAAAAATAATATAATATAGTTTTTGCCCAGTTTCTGAAAACTAAAACAATAAACTATGCATTCTTATGTGATTTTTTTTATTGTAGAAAAATTATGTCTCCTACTTTTAAGAAATAAATTGTAAAGTGAAAGTGAGTATGTTTCTCTCCTTGTAATGTTTCTAGTATTCATATACGTATTTTCAAAATACATTACAGGAAAACTGCTCAAGCTATCCCTTTTACCGTAGTTGTTATAACAACCAATACAATTCAGTTTTATTTCAGTTTTGGTCAAAGCATGTGGCTCCAGAGCCGCAGTTTGCAGACCCCTGGTTTAGACTAGTCTTATAAACCAGATCAACCGTTTGCAGAGATGAGAGACCATTATGGCAAGAGATGAGATTTTTAGCATATCACATGGCGCTAGGGCTCCAAAACCAAAACATTACATCATATACTTACAGATAAACAGTGCTACTTCATCACAGATAAACAGTGTTACTCCGTCAGAGTGCAAAGAGAGTAAAACAAGACTCCACCGTTCACATTTGCTCTCTTCCCTCCTCACCCCAGACCCTGGGATTTGGCTGATATTCCAAGTCAGTGGTGTAATTATTCTGTCTTAATTGTTTTCTATGAGGTTCGGAAGATATTGTCTTACGTCTGGAACTGGAACACAATGGTCTTTATCTTTGATTGAACCAGAGTGGGAAAAATGGGCTAAGTATTTGCAGATGGAGTACTTTATTAGCCTGCCAGAAATAAGGATTTAATGTATGCCAGTTAGAATTTGGCAATCCAAGAAAGTAAATGTTCATTTTCATTAGGGCTATTTCAATTTATGCTACATTAAACACAAATATCAAAATTAGACCTCATTTAGAGGCAATTTGGGTGATGAGAATATCAAATGTATTCCTTAAAAACAACATTATTGTATTAAAGTTGGCTCTCAAGGGGTTGCTCTGACACACAGATGGATGATTGCTCACTCAGCAGTCATATCTGTAAATTGATGGGTATTACTGAAGTTTTCATTCTTTCTGGTAATTTCAACAGTGTTTTAAAAGGTGCAGGCACGACACCGGAGAGACAACAGTTGAGTTGTTGACCCAGATTTGATGAATTGAGGCGGGCACTTAAAAGAAACGTGGCTGCTGATTTTGCAGGAGGGGGCTGCCGTGCAGAAAACATATGGGGGATGCAGACTGGAATTAGCACGCCTGTCAAAGCTCTGCTAGAGGTGGGGTGGGGGTCCCCATCCAGCCGTATCTCGCCGCCAAGCAGAGACTGCGGTTTTTGGGTCAGAATTACATTGTGGCTGGGAAGCAGAAGCACAGTGTCTGTAATAAGCCAGAGAAGTGTAATCTGTGTTTTCACAGCTCAGCAAGGCTTATCTCAGGCCTACACACCAAACCCCGCACTTTAAACATCAGTCAGCTGCAGCTTGCCGTTAGCAAAGGAAGAGTGGCAGTGCGTGAATGCTGGGGTACAGTACGTGTTTGCCAGAGTTAACATGTGGGCGGGAGAGCGAGGCGTCGAGGATTTGTACAGTGAGGGATGCAGCTGTTCGCTGTGATTAGTTGCTTTAGTAGCTGTGAGCGGAGGAACTCCACCCTGAGGTCAGGGTGTGGGGAGCTGCTGACCACACACACACACACACACACACACACA